>CAUYON010036212.1:0-76733 GCA_963573935.1 Arctocebus calabarensis
TCACCCTGGATAGAGTGCTGTGGCATCACAGCTCACAGCAACAAGTGAGTCTCCTGCCTCTGCCTCCCAAGTAGCTGGGACTACAGGCGCCCGCCACAATGCCCGGCCATTTTTTGGTTGCAGCCGTCATTGTTGTTTGGCGGGCCCGGGCTGGATTCGAACCCGCCAGCTCAGGTGTATGTGGCTGGCGCCTTAGCCCGTTGAGCCATAGGCGCCGAGCCAATGTGCCACTTGTCCTTTAGGTTTGAGTCTGAAGCCTATGTTCTGCACCACCAGCTTGACCTCTCTAGAACCATCTGCTTTCTCTCTGGTTCTTTATAGCTGTAAGTTTCCTTAGTTTTTTTTGTTCTTTTGCTTTTTTTTTTTTTTTTTTTTTTTTTTGAGACAGAGTCTCACTCTATTGCCCTGGCTGGAGTACACTGCTATTATCATAGCTCACTGCAACCTCCAACTCCTGACTCAAGTGATCCTCTTGCCTTAGCCTCCCAAGTAACTGGAACTACAGGTGCACAATACCATGCCCGGCTAATTTTTCTATCTTTTTTTTAATAGCGATAGGGTCTCACTATATTGCCCAGGCTACCTCAGTCTCCCAAAGTGCCAGGATTACAGGTGTGAGCCACCATGCCCAACTGAAAGTGCCTTTGAATCGGGGCCCAAATGGGTTGAGGGTCTAAGTGCCAACAGAGAGGCACAGAAAAAGGTCCGGGTTCAGCCCCTAGCTTTTTAATCCTTAGAAGACCAGCCTCTGAAGTTATGCAAACCCACAGCATTCTGGGGGCAAAGCCCTGCCAGCTCCCCAGTCCTCCCGACCCTCCCACTCCCGGGGCCTCACCACGTTGGGCTCCCCGTTGTCCGCTGCAGAGGTTTTGCGGGCTGGTTTGTTCTGTGGCCCAATTGGAACTGCTATGAGAAAACAAAAGCTGGAGTCTCTGCTGCCTGGTACGAGGCCCAGAAGGTGCAAGGGGGTCACAGCGCTCTGTGTTGGGAATCAGACCCAGCTCAGGCTTCAGAACCGGGGAGGACACTTCCCAGCCCAAGCCAAGGGATGACTTTGGGAAACACAAGAGGAGGGTTCAGACACCAGAGAGGCCACTCCCCTTCCACAGGCAAGATAATAAGTGGATGGAGGCAGGCAGAAAGGCTACTGCTCCCACAGCACGGGTCTCAGCACAGATGGTGTCAATGCCATCCATAAACAGCAGAGGCGAAGGACCTGGACAAACACTTTTGATGGGGGGGGGCACGGTGGGAGGGGAGCTTCAGGGACCACTGGGGCTCCCCAAATGAACATAGCCAGGTCTGTGGCTGGAGAAAGATCCATGGCAAATATGACTTTATTCTGAGATTTATCAGAGGTGAGGGGCCTTCAAGCTCTTTGGGTTTTTTGTTTTGTGAGACTCAGTCTCACTATGTCGCCCTCGATAGACTATTGTGGCGTCACAGGTCACAACAACCTCAAACTCTTGGGCTTAAGCGATTCTCTTACCTCAGCCTCCCAAGTAGCTGAGACTACATGTGCCCGCCACAACACCCGGCTTTTTGTTGCAGTTGTCATTGTTTAGCAGGCCCTGGCTGGGTTCAAAACTGCCACCCTTGGTGTATGTAGCTGTTGCTGTAACCACTGAGCTACAGGCGCTGAGCCTATCCAATTCCTTTGTAAGGAAGCCCAGAAAGGGACAGTGATCTTCATAAGGTCACACAAGAGGTTGGTGGCAAAAGCAGAATTTGAACCAGGCCTGAAACTCTGAACACCTGGTTTCTACCCATGGTGCCACCACTCACTGCTATGACTGACTTTATGCCACTTATCCCCTCTGACCTTTAGTTTCCCCGTATGTAAACTAGCCTTTATCCCCCAGAAGGCTGTTGTCAGTGTTGACAACACCAAGCACTCGTTATGTACCAGGCGTAGCTGTGGGGGGTTAGGTATATTAATACACTTTTATCCTCACAGCAACCTGAAGGAAGGTGCCTCATTTCATAGATGAGGACACTAAGGCCCACAGAGGTCACCCAGAGAGTGGTGCGGTCAGAATTCCAGCTGACATCTGTCTACGTCCAGAACACACCACCTTCCCAGAGCCCTGATATGACCTGGGGCCACATGTCTGCTGCACCCACAGCCTGCAGGACAGGGGACCTAGAGGAAGGGCAGGAGGGCAAGGGCCAGGGGGCTCCTGACCTACTGGGAGGCTGGTCTTTATGATGAACGGCTCTGGGATCTTCCAGAAGCCATTATCCTCATCCCAGCAGGACTCCCGACGAATCTTCTCCAGGTTGCTGTAGTTACAGTCCCTGCGAATCAGGGGCTGCACCTGCTCCAGGAGCTGCTGGAAGAACATGGAGTCTCGTTCCTGCCGACGGATGGTGGCCAAGTAATCAATCTTCTCCAGCTCAAACTCCGACTGCAGATCCTTGATCTCCACCTCTGCTGCCCGAAGCTGAAGGCAAAGGATGACAAACATCTGAGCGGGGAAGAGATGCCTCTCCGTCCACCTGCCACCACCCACTCCGCCTCTGTTCGCTGCTCTGCTCATGCAGCCACCCTTATTTCCACCACCCAGCCCCCCATCCCTCTACCCACCCCACTTCTCTGACACCCACCAATCCACCCACCTATCCACTCGCTCATCTCCCACCCTCCACCCAGCATTTGAATGAGGACCTAATGTGTCCCCAGCCCTGCAAATTGTGGGGGGAAAGTTGATCATCAACCCAACAGCCAGCCCTTGCTCATTATCCCCCACGTGTACATTGTATTGGGGGCCTTTTATTCCCCACTGTCCTAAAAGAGCTCAGAGTGTTTCTAAGAGGAGCAACAGGCAGAAACTCTCAGAGTCAACCGTCCTCACTTTCCCACTGCCGTGGTATGCTTGTCAGAGTGTGATGAACCCTGGACTTAAGAGTTGGGCCCACCTTGATTTGACCAGAGATTCCAGGTCTGCCACACTGGCCCTCCATTCTCTCTTGAGCACAGATGACTGCCAGCCCCAACTATGACCACAGCCCCCTCCCGAGTCCCTGGTGCCCAGTCCATTTCCTCAAAGGGCAAGGTCAGTCTGATTAATAAAGAAGGACATGGTAAATTCATGGGAATGACAATAACCCAGTTGGGAACACCAGGTAGGACACAGGTGGACAAGCCATCATGGAGGGGCTGGTAGACAGGATTTCAACTGAGTAGGTAACACTGCAGCCAACAGAAGGAATCTGGACAAGAATTATTGTTGCACTAAAAGAAACCTCCAGAAGGCAACATAGCCCCACTATCACCTTGATTTGAGCCTTGTGGAATTCTAATCAGAGAAACTAGCCCTGCTACCCCCAGACTTTGGCCTACAGAACCGTTACATAATAAATTAGTGGAGTTTTAAACAACTAAATTGTAGTGATTTGTGGCAGCAGCCTACCAGAGCTCTCTTTAGTACTACACGCCCATAGGCAGATAAGCGCTCTGCTGAATGAGGAAACGAAGCCACTGGCAAGCTCTGCCTTCAACTGTTAACTGCTAGTCCAGAAAACCAAGACATACAAAAGAAACAGAAAAGAGGAGCTGTATCTAATCAAGGCTACTGATTGAAACAGAAATGAAAATCAAAACATTTCAAAAATTTTCCCCCAAAGCACAAGCACACAGAACCACATGAGACAATTAAAAATATTAACACAACACCCCAACTTGAATGAATGTTCTTAAATAGGTATTCTAGGCATGACCTTTCCCAGTCAAAAAACTTAAAACAGAAATGGAACCCCAAAACAAGGTGTGAAAGGGAAGGCCAAGCTCACTGGCTCATACCTATAATCCTAGCACTCTGGAAGGCTGAGGCGGGTGGATCACTTGAGCTCACAAGTTCAAGACCAGCCTGAACAAGAATGAGATCCCCATCTCTACTAAAAACAGAAAAGCTGGGCTTTGTGATAGGCACCTGTAGTCCCAGCTACTTGGGGGACTGAGGCAGGAAGATGTGAAATGGGATGTTAATGGAAAGAAGGAACATTAAGAAAGGGTATGAAGGCTCGGCTGGCTTGGCGCCTGTAGCTCAAGCGGCTAGGGGCACCAGCCACATGCACCGGAGCTGGTGGGTTCGAATCTAGCCTGGGCCTGCCAGACAACAATGACAACTACAACCAAGAAATGGCCCAGCATTATGGTGGGCACCTGTAGTCCCAGCAACTTGGGAGGCTGAGGCAAGAGAATCGCTTAAGCCCAGGAGTTGGAGGTTTCTGTGAGCTATGATGCCATGGCACTCTACCCAGGGCAACAGCCTGAGGCTCTGTCTCAAAAAAAAAGAATGAAAAGGTATGAGGGCTCGGCGCCAGCTACATACACCGAGGCAGGTGGGAGAACCCAGCCCAGGCCTGCTAAACAACAATAACAACTGCAACAACAACAACAAAAAAATAGCTCGGCGTTGTGGCAGACACCTGTAGTCCCAGCTACCTGGGAGACTGAGACAAGAGAATTGTTTAAGCCCAAGAACTAGAGTTTTCTGTGAGCTGAGATGCTATGGCACTCTACCAATGGCAACATAATGAGACTCTGTCTCGAAAAAAAAAAAAGAAAGAAAGAAAAGGTATGAAATTATCCAAGAAAAAAAATAAAGAGGTTAAAAGAGTAAGAAAATATCAGCTTTATGCTTCGCCAAGAACCTTTGGTTGTCAGTGTTGGGGTGGAGGGGACCCTGTAGATGGCCCAGAGGAGACAGCTCAGCAGGAAGTGAGTGACCCAGAGGGCAGAGCAGTCTGCTCTACCTTCCTCCAGCCACATCCACTCCTTTCTGCTCCAACACCAGCTGGCCTTGCTCCTGAGCTAGGCTCTGCCGGAATTCTCTTCCCCCACCACCCCAGGGCCAGCTTTCTATCTCTGAGGTCCCCCAGAAGTCTGTCTTCCATGAGAAGGGCACTGTCCCTACCTGGGGTAGACCCAGGTATTTCTGGCTTAGCATCCTGATCTGGGCACTGGTTTCTGGCATTCACACTGTGGAAATGAATCCACAACACTGTGGAAATCATAAACGTGCTTTTGTGGCTTGTGCACTTAACCATCAGTACCAATAAAAACGTACAAAGCCCTGGTAATCCCTTCCCAGCACTAACCCCAACGCTCTGGCTTATTTCTCAGCTGTGCTGTTTGTCACATGGCCACGCTCATGACAAGCTTCATGACAGCAGGAACACGTTTGTCACTGTGGCCACAGTGCCCCCAGCATCATTACAGTGTGTGGCACACAGCAGGCACTTCAGAAATGCTTAGGCAAAGAATAGAGGGCTGCCTGCCTGCCCACAGAGCGGAGCGATGCCCAGACTGGGGGCCCATTTCGGGGAAGCCCGGCAGGGGGCGCCCGCGCGCGGGCCTCACCTTCCTCTGCATTTTCTCCAGCAGCTTGCTCTTGGCCCGGACCTCCTCCTGGATGGAGTCGTAGACATTGAGCAGCACCCAGTCCCCGCTGTCCTCGTCGGAGTTCTGCAAGGCGGCCACCAGCTGCTTCTTGCGTTCGTCCGCGTACCGCTTCCGCCGCCGGTGCTTCTCCTTCAGGTCCTTGTTCTTGGCCTGCTCCCCACCCACCACCTGCTGCTCCAACAGCTGCAGACTGACAGCGCCACCGAGGAGAAAGCGAAGGTAAAGATACCCGCCCGTCACTGAGCGCCAGCCACCCGGCAGCCCCCCAGCTACATGGGGTTGCACCAGATCTACCAAAAACCCGCTCTGCAGGGAGGGACTGCCTGGCTCAGAAAGGGGACCCTCTCCTACCAGACCCAGCCACCCCGCGCCGTGCACGCACCTGACAGTAGGGTGGAAATCTTCCTGTGGGCCCAGCCCTCGCCCCCACCCCCAGCCCCCTGCATGGACGGTCTGCGCTTTGAGGCACCAACGTGATGACAGTAACCCTGGGTGTGAAAAACGCTTGGTACACTCCGTGCACAGCGCTTAATCAGGCCGTGGACACGCCCCGTGCATTTAAAAAAATACTATAGTCCCAAATGCTCAAAAATGGTTTTTGCCCTTTAAAAGAGCAAATTTTAGGCCAGGCTTGGTGGCTCAGGCTTCTAATCCTAGCAATCTGAGAGGCTGAGATGGGTGGATCGCCTGAGCTTAGATGTTCCAGACCAGTATGAGCAAGAGTGAGACCTCCCACCTTAAAAAAAAATAGTCGGGTTGTGGTGGGCACCTGTAGTCCCAGCTACCAGGGAGGTTGAGGTGAGAGAATCACTTTGACCCGAGAGTTTGAGGTTGCTGTGAGCTATGACGTCACGGCCCTCTACCAGGGTAACAAAGTGAGACTGTCTCAAAAAAAAAAAAAAAAAAAAAAGTGCAAATTTTAAATAAATACAGAGAAAGGCTATGTGGAACTCCCCATTGCCTAATAAAGCCCCACAAAAACGTTTCAGACCCTGCATTTTTCCAAAGCCAGGTAAGGAGGCACTGGAGAGACTCATGGAAGGAGAGGGGGGAACCACGCTCAAAGGGAAAAATGAGGCTTTGCAACCTGAGCAGCTGGGCTCTGAGAGCGATGTGGCAGCCAGAGCAGAGGGACCCATGTCCAAGTCACTCCTCTGTGGGAAGTCCTTCTGCTGCTCCCCATGGGGAAGAAGCCCAGGCACCCCAGAAGGCGCAGAGGGTGCCCCCATCTCATCTCCCCCTGCACCCCAGCCATCCAGTCACCCCAGCTCTAACTCCCTGCTCATCATTCTTAAACACCCAGGCTGTGTCCCACCTGTGCCTCAGGAATGCTGCGTTCTTTATCTAGAGCAGCGGCTCTCAAGCTGTGGTCTCGACCACAGGAACTGTATTAAAGGGCCGCAGCATTAGGAAGGTTGAGAACCACTGCTCTCGAATGCTGCCCCGAGCATGTGTCCTGCAAAACCTATTCAGGGGCCCCTGTCCTGTGCAGGCTTCCCCACCTTCACTCCACATCAGGTTGGAAACAGCTGTAACACCTGAGTGCTTTCTGGTCTGGCTGCCAGCCCTCCAGGCATGACATTTGACCCTCCCACCAGCTCCTCAAAATCACCCATTTTGTAGCTGAGGAGCTAAGGCACAGAGAGCTTTAAAGTCTGCCTGCAGTGGGTGGCAGAGCTAGTGGAGAGGGAAGGAGGGGAACCCAGGCAGTCAGACTGCTCAGCCCATTTGCTTCCGCCTGCTACGGGACATGGTCCTCCCCAGCCTGTGTGTCTGCCTCCTGTCCGGACTCTGGGCCCCTTGAAGGCCAAGGCCAAATCTCATACATCTTCACACCTCAGTGCCCAGCACTCAGTAGTTGCTCTGTTAATGTCTGAACTGTGGCCTCTGGACCTGGGCCTCCCACTGCTGGAAGGAGGCTGAACCCCCGCTGTAGGGCTGATGTTACCTTCATTTACAAAAGTGAGACCCGAGGCTCAGAAAAGCCTTGCACAAAGCCACACAGCGAATGAGGAAAGCCCAGCTCCCCAAGTGGTCCTAGGCGGTGGCCATGGGTGGCTTGTCCTAGTATAAGTGAGTCTCACATCAGGGAGGGCACTGGAGGCCAGGGGTCTGGGGGCTTGGTTGGAGCTGAGGGAAGCCTGCATTCCCCTTCCCTGCGATCCCTAAATCCCAAAGGCCAGGTGGGCCACAGGCCCTTCACGCTTTCCCTACAGCAGCTGTCCCCAGCAGGTGCCTGTCTGGAATCTGTTACATCCTGTGTCGCTTCCAGAACAGGCCCTGCCCAGCCAGCCCTAGCACCATACCAGCCCCTGCTCTGCCTGCAGGAAGCATCAGTACCAACCTTGCCATTTTGGAGGGAGAGCAGGAAGAAGCCATGGGCACCCCCCAATCCTGGGACACAGCTCTTTCCCACCCTACTATGGGGACCCCAGCCCCACACTCTGGTGCTTACCGGGCCAGCACCTGCTGCTGGTCCACAACAGGCAGTAGGTCTTCGGTCAGCACAGCCACCTCCACGCCCACGCTCTCCTTCCTCGTGTCTGCCACAGTTAGCGGAGTCTGGGGCTGGGGCTGAGGCTGAGGCTGAGCCACCGAAGCCATCTGGTCCTCAGCCTCAGCTTCTGTGTCAGGCTCTGCAGCCAATATCACCTCCAAAGCCCCTTCCGTGGCCAGATCAAGGTCCTGAGCACAAAGAGAAAGCCAGATGGAGATGAGAAAGCCACCATGAAGACAGTTCACAAAGAGTTCTCCTTCTCAGAAAGGGGGCATCCCGCCCACTGCAGCCCGGACACTGCCACTCTGCACACCAGCATCCCTGATGCCCCCATGATCCTGTCTCCACACACCAGGCAGGGCAGTCACCTTCAAATGCACACTGATCACACCCCTTCTCTAACTAGAACCCTCTGTGGCTCCCCATTGCATTTGCCAGAAAATCCAGTTTCCTTACGGCTGCTGCGCTCTCCCTGCCTGCTCCCTGCCTCTCCTGGCTGCCTCCTCTGTTGCTGACAAAGTCAAGATCTTTCTAGCCACAGGACCATGGCACTTGCTGTGCATTCTGCCTGCTGCTTTCCCCAGTCCTTCCTCCTTGCCTGGGTCCCACTTCAAGGTCACTTTCTAACCAGGATTTCTCCAGCCATTCCATCTATCATCAACTGAGAACGTGCTGTGTGCCCAGCTCCCAGCCGGTGCTCAAGTCCAGACTGTCTTCTTTCTCCTTAAATGTGGGGAGACGTAAAGCCTCCTCTCACTGCCCTGGGGCCTGCTGCACTGTCTTACACAGAAGAGAAAGGTGGAGTCTGAGAACAGGGGTGTTCAATCTGGGTTCAACAACCCCGTAAGGGTTCCCTGCTTCAAGGCCACCAGCCCTGGCATGCAGCCCTCGGCCTCCCCACACACTGGTCCTCTATTCCTTTAGACAAAGGGCTCCGAGGCTATGGACGGTTTGAAATCACCATCTGGAACAACAAGCCTCTTATTCACATGGATAATGACAAGAGAGATAAGGGGCATCTCAATTGGGAAAGAAGGAGTCAAAGTATCCTTGTTTGCAGAAGATATGGTCTTATAGGTAAAGAAACCTAAAGACTCCACCAAAAAACTATTACAACTGATAAACAAATTCAATAAACTTTTAGGTTTTGTGTATTGATACAAAATCAATATACAAAAACCAGTAGCATTTTTTATATGCCAACAGTAAAAAATCTGAAGAAAAAAAAACAAGAATATAAGCATATAATAGCTACAAATGAAATAAAATGCCAAGGAATAATAAACTTAACCAAACAAGTGAAAGATCTCTATAATGAAAATTATACAAAAACAAATACATAAATAAATATGCAAAAGCAAATTATGTAACCAAAATGTGTATACCCTGTAATATTCTGAAGTGTTTTTAAAAATGGGAAAAAGATCTCAATAGTCATTCCTCAAAAGAAGACATACAAATGGCCAATAGGTATATGAAAAAATGTTCAACATCAATAGTCAGAAAAATGCAAATGAACTACAATGAAATATCATCTGACCCCAGTTCAAAAAGACAAAAAATAACAAATGCTGGTGAGGATGTGGAGAAAGGGGAACCCTCTGTGGGGAATTTAGCACAACCATTGTGAAGAACAGCCTGGAAGGAGACTCCTCACAAAGACGGGCTCCCGTGATTACTGCAGCCCTATTCACAACAGCCAAAGCCCACAGGAAGCTTACGTGTCCATCAACAGATGAATGGATAAAGAAATTGTGGTACATACACACAATACAATGGAGCATTAGGTAGCAACAAAAAAAATGAATGAGAAGCTGCCATTTGCAACATTATGAATGGAACTGAGAACATTACACTAAGTGAAATAAGCCAAGCAGAGAAAGACAAATCTAGCATGTTCTCACTCATGTTCTCACACATCTAATTAAGTGCTAGAACTGGGATTTGAACCCAGGTCTGATTCAAAGGCCTGCATGCACGGGGGGACATACTTATGCGGCAGCTACATCTGAAAAACAACTGATCTGGTGGAGACCCAGTAGCACAATGGTTACCAGAGGGGTGGGACGGATAGGGAAGATGGGGGGATAAAGTGAGGATGGTTAGTGGGTGCAAAAATAGTTAGAATGATCAATATTTGATAGCACAATGAAGTGACTATAACCAATAAGAGTATACTTAAAATAACTAAAAGAGGGCCCCTGTGGCTCAACAGGCTAAGGTGCCAGCCACGTACACCTGAGCTGGCGGGTTCAAATCCAGCCCGGGCTGCCAAACAACAATGACAGCTGCAACCAAAAAATGGCCAGGTGTTGCGGCGGGTGCCTGTAGTCCCAGCTACTTAGGAGGCAGAGGCAGGAGACTCGCTTGAGCCCAGGAATTGGAGGTTGCTGTGAGCTGTGATGCCATGGCACTCTATCCAGGGTGACAGCTTGAGGCTCTGTCTCAATAAATAAATAAATAAATAAATAAAATAACTAAAAGAGTGCAACTGGGCTCGGCACCTGTGGCTCAAAAGGCTAAGGCGCCAGCCACATACACCTGAGCTGGCGGGTTCGAATCCAGCCTGGGCCCGCTAAACAACAATGACGGCTGCAACCAAAACATAGTGAGATGTTGTGGCGGGCACCTATAGTCCCAGCTACTTGGGAGGCAGAGGCAGGAGAATCACATGAGCCCAGGAGTTGGAGGTTGCCGTGAGCTGTGATGCCACAGCACTCTATCCAGGGTGACAGCTTGAGGCTCTGTCTCAAAAAAAAAAAAAAAAAAAAGAGTGGAACTGGAATGTTCTTAACAGAAAGAAATGATAAATGCTTGAGGTGATGGATACCCCAATTACCCTGATTTGATTAATTCACACTATATGCCAGTATCCAACAACACATGTACTGTAAAAAGATATACAAGTATTATGTACCCATAATAATTAAAAATAAAAAATATTAGAAACAAAAATATATGCATACGTGCAATAGCAAGAGGTGACACTTCCTTCAACTATATATGGCTTGGCCACAGGCCATCTGCCTCAAGCCAGGTGAGGCTGAGGTTGCTGTTGTTCTCATGGATGAGGAAACCAGCCCAGGAGGAGGCAAGCCTGAGGCTCACGGGAAGTTGAACAGAACCAGCCACCACACGGAGGGACGGCCCAGGGAGGGACTCACCGTGCTGCGCGGGAAGTCATCGGTCACTTCAGCTTCTTCAGAGGTGGCCTCACTGGGCTCCCACAGGTCTGGTGGGGAGGGCTCCTTGGAAGAGAATGGGGTAGCAGGGAGGAAGGGGCCTGGTTTGGGCCAGAATCATCCTCTACCTCCCCACCCCAACTTTTGCCTCAACTCCCCAAGGCCACTCACCACCTACATCCTCCACCTGTCAGGGGCATGAGGAGGGGCAGAAATGAGGGGGACGACAGGGAAGAGAGGAAATGGGGGGAGGCAGGCATGCTGTGACCTCCTGCTGAGGTCCAGGTGTTATCTCTGATGGACACACCAGCATCCCCATTTCACAGATGAGGAGACCGAGGCCCAGAGAGGTAATGACCCAAGGTCACACATCTAAGTAAGTGCGAGAATTGGGATTTGAACCTAGGTCTGATTCAAAGGCCTGCACATGTGGAAACACACACACACACATACACAAAGGAAAGGAAAGCAGAGAACAAAGAGGGGAGAAAAGAAGAAACAATAATTTTTTGTTTGAGACAGAGTCTCACTATGTCACCCTCAGTAGGGTGCTGTGGTGTCACAGCTCACAGCAACCTCTGACTCTTGGGCTTAAGCGATTCTCTTGCCACAGCCTCCCAAGTAGCTGGGACTACAGGCACCTGCCACAACAACCCATCTAATTTTTGGTTAGATGTTTGGTAGTTGTTATTGTTGTTTGGCAGGCCCGGGCTGGATTCGAACCCACCAGCTCCGGTGTATGTGGCTGATGCCCTAGCTGCTGAGCTACAGGAACTGAGGCAAGAACAAAATATTTTTAAAACACACAAAAAGAGGGTAATTGGAAGGGGAGAAGATGCTGGCCAGAGGGGCAGGATAGAGGAAGAGCAGCGTAGACACCCCCACCCAGCTCCTGCCCTGAGCCTGCCTCCTGTGAGGTCCACTAAGCTTCCTGCAGGCCTGCAAGCTCAGTGTAACCATGGCAACTGGCCAAATTCCCTCCCTCAGCAGAGAAGGTGCCCACCCGCCCTAACCTTGTACCTCGATTCCCACTTTCCCACTGATTCCCTTCTCCTACCCAGACACCTAGACACCAGTGCCCTTGAACCAGCCACTAACACCAGCACCAGGATGGACACAGCAGGGGCGCTGCAGGAGCAGCAGGTGGCAGAGGGTCTCTGTGTGCCCAGCGACCTCCATGCCCCCAGCCAGTCTGCCTGCTCAGGCATCACACAGGACATCAGCTACCTGCACGGGAGCCTTGGGGACATCTTCCTGGGGCACATTGACACTGGCCACAGCCGCGGAGAGTCTGGCCAGCTTGGCTTCCACTTCGGCAAAAGGATCCCGCAGGCCGGGTAACAGCCGCAGGGGCGACTGCTGCGGCTCCTCCTCCTGGACGTAGTTCTCATCCGCAGGCAACGACCCGTCGCCCTCCTTGCCCAGATACTCGTCGGAGAAGTGTTTGCTCTCAGGCTCCACCTCGGGCAACTTGGAGAACTCCAGGTTGGGGGGCTCCTCGGGCCCAGGGTAGGCCTCAGACACGGAATTTTCTTCGAGTGTTAGTGACCCACTGGACTCAAAAGAAATCTCAGACTTGATGAGCCCCGCTTGGGGCAGCTCCTCGCACCTAGGGCCGTCACCGCTAGGCAGAGTGTCGGGCATGGAGAAGACCTCAGGTCTCTCGGCTGTCTGGTACTGGAAAGCAGGCGAGTACTCAGTCATGTTGGCAAACTCGGCCCTGGACATGACCTCAGCCTTGTAGAGGACTTCAGCCTTCAGGACAGCCTCTGGAAAATGGAGAATTTCCCTTAGTTTCTTAAAGGAGTAGAAAGAGGGGACCCTTCTCTAGAAGTTGCACCCAAGCCCAAAGGACCAGGTGAACAGTCAGAGCTTCCCAGGCCCCAGCAGGCCTTCCCATCTCTGCCCACTGCCCTCTGTCCTGTCAGAACTTAAACCTACCTCCTTCCGCCTCTCCCAGGAAGCCTTCCCTGACCAGCACTGTGATCCCTGCATTCTCTGATCGCTCAGCTGCTAAATGCTGGGCTCTTAGCACCGGCGTGAGGCTGCTCCTCACATGTCAGCAGCTACACCTGTGGGTCTCACTGCCTTCCAGGGCTGAGAGCTCCTGGTGGGCAGATTTCATACTCCAGACCCAGGGGTGCCTCCCTGAAGAATACCTGGCTCAGGGTCTTGTCCTTGGGATATACCAGATGCTTGGGAGTGAAATGAATGCCAGAGGGTGATGTCAGAGCTACAGGAGCCAAATAAAGAGCACCTGAAGGGCTAATATTCAAAGTGGGGGGACACTCTGAAGGATGGAGAATGCAAGAATCTGCCCCTTCCCTCTTGCTCTGGGTCTCTACCAGCTGGGGTGGGACTGTGCTCACATGGCCCCTCAGTGCCCCCTGCTCAGGGGCTGCTGGCACTTCTCTCACATCTTGAACATTTCTTTATCACCTCCATCCCAGGCTCCCTCAAGAAGGTTCTGCTTTCCCCTTTGCTGAAACATGACCATCTACTCCTTAGCAAAGTGCAGGAACCACCTTGGTCTCCACAGCTGTTAAGTGCGGACTGGGGGAGGCTCAGGTGAAGGTAAAGGACCTTCCTGGTACCTGGCACACAGCAATGCCCAGACGGTACGACGATGGGCCAGCACCATCATCCTTACATGACTGGGTTTCACAACACTCTCTGGAGTGCCAGGAAGTCTGGGCTTCCTGGCACAATGTGTGTTTGGATGATAGGGTGGGGTGGGAAACCCTAGCATGGCAAGAGAAAGACACAAACTTCCAGATGGGTAAAAGTTCCTGCTAATGACTGAACCCTTATCCTGGGATGTAGTTGTCGTGGTAACAGAGAAGATCAAAAGTGAGAGGAAACTATGAAAACGCCGGAATTCAGGGCCAGTGGTGCACGCCACAATGCATCTGGCACTGACGCAGGGTCCGCCGTGAGCTGGGCCCAGTGGGGCTGTGGGCAGACATTGGGTGCAGTGCAGGGGCGAGAACACAGCTCTGGAGCCAGACTGTGTGGGTTCAAATCCCAGCTCCACTTGGGACCGAGGACAAGTTACTTACCCTCTCTGTGTCTCAGTTCCCTCACCAAACAAAGGGAGGGGGGTGATTGTGTTACCCACCTGGCTGGACAGTTGTGAGGGTTAAAAAGTAAATAGGCCCCCGGCCACATACACCGAGGCTGGCAGGGTCAAACCCAGCCCAGGCCAGCTAAGCAATGACAACTGCAACCCCAAACAGCCAGACATTGTGGCAGGTGCCGGTAGTCCCAGCTATTTGGGAGGCTGAAGCAAGAGAATCCTTTGAGCCCAAGAGTTGGAGAGGTTGCTGTGAGCTGTGATGCCACAGCACTCTACCAAGGGTGACATAGGGAGACTCTGTCTCAAAAAAAGAAAAAAAAATGGGCAGTGCCTGTGGCTCAAAGGAGTAGGGCGCCAGCCCCATACGCTGGAGGTGGCGGGTTCAAACCCAGCACCAGCCAAAAACTGCAAAGAAAAAAGGAACTGAGCCTGGGGCCTAGAGAGCGCTGTGGGCATGCAGTTCCCAGGGAGAAGGAAAGGAGAATGGGCTCCCCCGACACGGGCGCGCACCTGTCTCCTTCCGCAGATTCTCTTCCAGCGTGGACAGCTTGACGTCGTAGGAGTTGCGCATGGCAGTGATGTCCTCCTCCAGCCTGGCCCGAGACTCCTGCTCGGCCTCGTAGTCGGCCTTCAGCCGGGCCAGGCGCTCTTCGTATTCCTGGGAGCGGGCAGGGCCAGAGAGGAAGTGGCCTGTTACCACCATTTCCAAACACAACTTTCAGAATTCCTGTTTTGCTATTCAGACAACACAGAACATGTGAGCCAGCCAGAAGAATCCTGGCAGGTGACACTGTGAGGATTACTTCCTGGTAAGGACCCTTCTGAGCTGTCCTCTACACATTTTTTTTGAGACAGAGCCTCAAGCTGTCACCCTGGGTAGAGTGCTGTGGCATTACAGCTCACAGCAACCTCCAACTCCTGGGCTCAAGCAAGACTCCTGCCTCCACCTCCCAAGTAGCTGGGACTACAGGCACCTGCTACAATGCCCGGCTATTTTTTTTTTTTTTTTGGTTGCAGCCGTCGTTTGGCGGGTTGGGCTGGATTCGAACCCACCACCTCAGGTGTATGTGGCTGGCGCCTTAACCCCTTGAGCCACAGGCGCCAAGCCCTCTGCACATTTTTAACAGGTCCATAATACACGTATTTGTTCACAGTCTATTTTGTTATCCACAACAATCCATCATAAACACCTTTCTGCATCTTTAAATGCCTTCCTACTCAATGCTCCTCAACCCATCAACAATTTTTCCCATCGCTTTCTCTCCATCACCCCTAGTTCTTGTCCCCATAGCCTCCTGCCTGGCTGCCACTTGCCTGCCAGATCCTGCCTCAACCTCCCCACACAGCTACCACCGTGTGCCCATCACACCAGGTTTTGCCCCTGCTCAGGACCCATCAACCCACCCATGTTCATGGGAAAAATCTAAGCAGTTCAACTTGACCTGAGTCTGTACATGATCTGGCCCCGCCTGCCCCTTGAGCACATCTGGGGTCACTGATCCCTTGCCAATCCTGGACATGCCCCTTCCTCCTGCCTCAGACCTTTGCTCATGACCTCAGCTTATTGACACCCCCTTTGAGAGGCCTTCCCTAACCATATTTTTGGAAGACCCCCTGCCACGGTCCCTATTCCTTTTTAGCACACTTTCTGAGCTTCCATTACTCTCTTTATTGTGCATGTGTGAATTTTTTGGGTTTTTTGGTGTGTGTGTGTGTTTTTGGTAGAGACAGAGTCTCACTTTATCGCCCTCGGTAGAGTGCCGTGGTGTCACACAGCTCACAGCAACCTCCAACTCCTGGGCTTGGGCGATTCTCTTGCCTCAGCCTCCCAAGTAGCTGGGACTACAGGCGCGCACCACACGCCCGGCTATTTTTCTATTTTTCAGTTCGGCCGAGGCCGGGTTTGAACCCGCCACCTTCGGTATATGGGGCCAGCACCCCACTCGATAAGCCACAGGCGCCGCCCCCTGTTTTGTTTTATTTTGTTTTGAGACAGAGTCTCATTTTCTTGCTCTTTGTAGAGTGCTGTGGCGTCACAGCTCACAGCAACCTCAAACTCTTGGGCTTAAGCGATTCTCTTGCCTCAGCCTCCCATGTAGCTGAGATTACAGGCACCAGCCACAATGCCTGGCTATTTTCTATTTTTCTTTTTTTCTTAGAGATGAGGTCTCGCTCTGGCTCAAGCTGGTCTCTAACTCGTGAGCTTAGGCAATCCACCTGCCTCAGCCTCCCAGAGTGCTAGGATTATAAGCGTGAGCTACCACACCCAGCCTGAATTTTTCTTTTTTTCTTTTTTCTTTTGTTTATTGAGACAGAGTCTCACTTTGTTGCCCTCATAGAGTGCCGTGGCACCATAACTCACAGCAACCGCCAACTCTTGAGATCAAGCGATTCTCTTGCCTCAGCCTCACTGGTAGCTGGAAGTAGGAGCACCCGGCACAATACCAGGCTATTTTTTTGTTTGTTTTAGCAGGCCCCGGTCAGATATGAACCCACCATCCCCGGAGCATGTGGCCAGGGAGCTATGGGCGCACAGCCTGAATTTTTGTTTTTTAGACAAGGTCTTGCTTTGTCACCCAGGCTGGAGTGCAGGAGAATGATCAGAGCTGAATTTGCAACCTCAGACTCCTAAGTGATCCTTCTGCCTCAGCCTCTCATGTAGCTGGAACTATAGCCGCATGCCACCATGCCTGGGTAATTTTTGTATTTATTGTAGAGACAGGGGTCTCACTGTGCTGCCCAGGCTGGCTTGTTTTTTGTTTTTTGTTTTTGAGACAGAGTCTCAACCTGTCACCCTGGGTAGAGTGCCATGGCATCACAGCTCACAAAACTCTTGGGCTTAAGCAATTCTTTTGCCTCAGCCTCCCAAGTAGCTGGGACTGCAGGCACCCACCACAGTGCCCAGCTATTTTTTTTTGTTGCAGTTGTCATTGTTGTTTTACCTGGCCGAGCCTGGGTTCGAACTCACCAGCCTCGGTGTATGTGGCTGGCACCCTACCCACTGAGCTACGGGCGCTGCCCACCCAGGCTGGTCTTGAAGTGGGCATGAGTGATCCTCCCGCCTTGACTTCCCAGGGCACTGGGATTACAGGTGTGAGCCACGGCAGCTGGGTTTGTTTTCACTGAAGTACAGGACACAGGTTGGGAAATGTCACCCCGAGACATGCCCCTTTCCCCAGAGAATGTCCCTTCCCATATCCTGGAATGTTCTGTGGCCCTCAGCCTGCGTTGGAGCCACTGTTGCTGCCAGCAGCCCACTGCGGACCGGCTCCTCTGTGGTAGAGAATTTCCCCTTTTTCTTGGAGACATTTCTATTGCCTCTTCAGGTCATCCACTGCTTCTTCAAAGGGTGGAGATGTCTCCCTCTTAGAAGACTCAGGCTGAGCTGTCTCCTTAAGGTCCTACCAACCAGCTGCTCCTGGGAAAAATGTTTCTTTCTTTTATTGTTTTTGTTTGTTTGCAGTTTTTGGCCGGGCCTGGGTTTGAACCCACCAACTCCAGCATATGGGGCCAGCACCCTACTCCTTGAGCCACAGGCGCCGCCCTGAAAAATGTTTCTTTTTCTTGGATTTGGAGAAAGAGATCGATGGGGCTCCTCTTCCATTCTCCTGCAGAGCCTCTGAGGGCTTTGGCTTCTTTGGGGGATATTCACCCCTTTCCCTACTGGGGCTTGAGGACTCCTGAAAGGCAGCTGAGGGCAGAATGCCCCAGCCCAAAGACCGGGTGTGAACAGTATGCCCACCAGCTCCCGGGGCTCTCTGGCAGGTTCTCCCAGCACCTCTCTCCCTCCTCACACCCTCCCGAGCGCCACTGCTGTTTCCAGAAGCCACAAGGCGAGTGCAGCCAGCTACATCTTCCTTTCCTAAGAGCTGCTTCTCCTGGGTCTCCAGCTTCCCAGTCATCTCCGTGGCTGCTTCTGCTTCCTGAGCTGTGGCTTCCTTTGTGAGATTCTCCTTATTCACCTGATTACAGGTCTACTGTCGGACTCCCCTACCAGAGTGCACACTCCCAGAGCACACGCACCACCCTGTCCTGTGGCCTCTGTACCCAGCACAGAGCAGGGGCTTGATAGATACCTGCAGAGCCAGGAAATTCAAGGTAAGCAAAGTATGCTTCTGGTGTACATCGCCCAAGAGGGGGGCAGAGAAGTTATGAATTAATCTGGGACCTGCTGTCTTTTAGAACCACGGCTGTAAGTCAGACGGTGGGCACAGGGACAGGCACAGAGTGGGTATGCCCCACTGAGCTCTTCTTACATCTGAATTACTGTCCCCTTCTGTCCCCCTCTGAGAGCCTAAGTCAGTGGCAGGGACAGCACTAACTTAGGCTCTCAGAGGGGGACAGAAGGGGACAGAGTAATTCAGATGCAAACACATTCTTCAACACATTTTTATATTTGCACTTCACGGACATAACTGCAACGTCACTGAGGTTCAGGGAGATTCCACCACCGGGCAGCTCTGATGGCCTCATGGAGAGCTCCACCTCACCCTTCCATGGCCTCCGCCCTGATTCCTTCCTTCCGCAGCTGAGATCCCAGGGCCCACCCCTCCAGCCACGGTCAGCATGTACCTCTGACTCAGCATGCAACCAACCCCCAGCATAGCCCAGACCCTGGTTAAACCCAGGCCTCAGCCCACCCAGCTGTGCCCTGGCAACACCTGGCTGGAAACTCACAGGCCTGAAGGCCTGACGAGTAAGTTCACAAACTCATCCTAGAAAAAGTGCTGTATACCTCATTGCTGAGTATCACTAGGGTCACCTGCAAGGTACTCCCCTTGGGGAGTTATGCACCAACACCAGCACCTCGTTCACCCTCCAAAGCAATTTTGGAACTCTTTTTCTGGAATGACCATCAGCACTGTCATCGTATTATCCCAGATGTCCTAAATGTCATCAAAATGTGTTCCTCTCAATATTTCCTTTATCTTCGGGTAATGAAAAAAGTCATTGGGAGCCACATCAGGTGAGTAGGGAGGGTGTTCCAATACATTTATTTGTCCACTGGCTAAAAACTCCCTCATAGACAGTGCCATGTGAGCTGGTGCATTGTTGTGATGCAAGAGCCATGAGTTGTTGGCCAAGATTTCCAGTTAAGATTTTCCTGTTTCTCCTCCAATCGGCCAGAGTAATGTAAAACAAAACAAAAAATATTTTCCTGTTTCTCTACTGATGTGTACTCAGTCTCCTATGCTTCTCATAGTCAGCTGGTGATTCTGATGCATAATTCAACAAACTTTTGCAATGTTTTCATCAGTTCTGCTTGTTACTGGCCACCCTGACCTTTCTCCATCAGTGTTGCTTTGTCTCCCCTCAGAAAAACATTTAATCCATATGTACACTGCCCTTTTCTTCATGGCATTATCCCCATAAACTTGGACCAACATGTGCCTGATTTCACTTCCACTCTTGCCAAGTTTAACAAATTTATGGGATGTTTGTTCATTGCTCTAACTCAAGCTCTGACATTCTCACAACAGCACACAGAAAGAATGCACCAACAAGAATGAACACCATTCAGCAAGACACCAGCACACATTGACACCAATACAGCCATGAGACACTGATATACCAAGGTTATGAAACCTAACTGAGCTGTCTGTAGAGTGCTACCAATGTAAGTGCACGGTGCCAAGTTCACAAACTTAACTGGCAGGCCTTGAACACACATGTACATGCAAACACACATGTGAACAGCACTGACTTCCACTGCCACTCTTAAACGTGGGACAATGAATCCCAGGCAGGCTTCTGAGTGGCCGAGCACACCTCCCCAGGTTTCCCCTCTCGTCTGTCTCCATGAGCCCCCTTTCCTTCAGAGTGGTAGGAGCCCCTCACCCTTCTGCAAGTCTTCCCAGAGCACCCTCAGCAGATGAGACATCCAACACTAAGCTCCCCCACTTGCTTGCAACACCCCCCATCTCCCTCCTATGCCCCAACCTCTCCCGCTGTGCTGGATCCCTCCTGAAAGTCCACAAGACATGCCTGTTCTGCCTCTCTAGCTCCAGTGCCCAGTGCCCAGCAGGTACTCAGCATCTGCCTATTCAGGCTTAAATGGGGGCTACAGTGCCAACCGAGACCCTTGACTCCTGCTTAGCACACGACAGGCAGTGATGAGGAGAAGTCCTTCACTTCATCCCCTTACAGCCTGTGTAAAGTGGCAGGGCAGTGCCCTGATGCCCATTCTGTAGATGGGAGAGGCTCAGAGAGCGTGAACAGCCTGCCCAAGGTCATGAGCCCATCAGGATGTCCATGTAGGGTGTGAATGGTGGAAGGGCCCAAGGAATCTTCTGGTCCAAATCCCCCCAGGAGACTGGAGACTGAAGCCCAGAGTCACCTTGAGCTCACGCTGAGCAGATTCCTGGCCCACTCCCTCTCCCACACAGAGGGCCTCCTCTGTGGCCCTGAATGGTTCTAAGATGGAAAGGAAAACAGAGTCCCAGTGAGCACCACACAGTAGGTGCTCAATAAACAGGAACAGCACGAGAAAGGACAAATGAGACGGAGGTGAGTGGTAGACAGCCTCGACTCTTCCTTTAAATGTGACTCACAGGGAAAACTCCGGGTCTCTTGGAGTCTTTGTGGTGGGGGGATCGGACAACACTAAGTGCAGCGACCCCCTCCCCCAAATCGCTACATCTCCCAGGGGCCTGCCAGGAACAGCGGCTCTTCTCCTTGGTGACCACCAGGGGGCAGAAGTGGCCTGCCTGGCTGCTGGATAGGGAGGCAGGCGCCACCTGCCTGGGCTTCCCCCTGAAGGAAGCTTCCAGTACAGCTCCTGCAGAGTTCCTTCCCTGTCTTTCGGTGCCAACTGGTTGCTGCATGGTTCCAGCTCCGAAAGGGTGATGGACTTCATTTCCAGAGGCGCATGCTCAGTCATCCCCCAAAGCCCCATCCTTGCCAGCTCCTCCCCAGGAACCAGGCTCAGGTTCCAGACAGGGACCTGACACTGGACCTGCCCCAGGCCAGCAGGTAAAAAGACTGGAGATCCCAGAGCCTCCAGAGGACAGAATGGGGTCCCATTTAGCCTATCCTCAAAGAGCAGCAGCCTCCACCTGTCATTGGGGATTCTGGTAGGTTTCTCCCAACTCTCCAGCCCACAGGCAGAGACCCCAGGCCCTACCAGGTCTACCCTAGAGGCAGGGCCTGGTCCCCAACGCCTAACGAGGACTTCCAGGGCCCAAGGGCTGGTCCCAACTGAGTACAGAGTTGAGTGGCAGGGCCCAGCGACAGATACATCCCAGCCCCAGATGAGTTGTCCCTGGCTGGCACTAGGATTACCATCAGGAAAAGCCAGAGCTCTAAAGGGACTATCAAAAGTCAAACTCCATCACATGCTCGGGTCTCAAAATGCGGCCTTCAAGTGGTAGAGACTTTAGGAAACCAACAGAGGCATGGATGGAGGTGAAGCCGGGACCCAGGTGGCTCCACCTTTGCACAGGCCACTCCCATCGCCAGGGACACCCATTAACCTACAGCCACCCCTTCCTTCAGTACCAAGGACAGACTCCACTCCTGGAGATGCCCCCATTCCCCTCTTTGTTCTCCCCATGTGACACTGACAAGGCACCGCCAGCAGCTTAGAGGCAGGAGCCCAAGTGCAAATCCTGGCCCAGAGTCAGCCTCACTGTGTAACCCTGGGCAAGTCACGGCATCACTTCGAGCCTCTGCTTTCTCAGATACAAGAGAGGCATTGCAGCCCCAACCCCAAGGTAACAGGGTGAA
This sequence comes from Arctocebus calabarensis, assembly GCA_963573935.1. Classification (NCBI taxonomy): domain Eukaryota; kingdom Metazoa; phylum Chordata; class Mammalia; order Primates; family Lorisidae; genus Arctocebus; species Arctocebus calabarensis. Next base: position 21,888 of record CAUYON010036212.1, read on the forward strand.
GGTAGAGTAGCTGCACTGGAGCCAGCACCTCCTTAGTCCTCCCCATCCTAAAGGGCCCCAGATGCTCACTCCGGTCTCACCTCTCGGATCAGCTGCTTCTCGGCCTCCGTGTCATGTTGGATCACAGGTGGCGGCAACAGCTTCTCCTCAACCTGGGCAGGACTTGGGGGCCCCTGGCTGTCCAGCAGAGCTAGTACAGAAACAGACATAAACAACCAAGACCAAAGTGTACAGGAACTGAGCTGTATCTCTAGAAAGATAACTATGTGGTCATTCAGAAAAGATTCTAAAGTACTGAATTTATTTCAAACGTGTCTCGGTGGAAAATGCTCAGTCAGTCATCCAAGACAGCCCCCCATGTTCTAAACACTAAGGATGCAACCTTAGTTGCAAAGAAACTCCATGCCCACGTTGTTTTCCACTGGGGAAGAAAAGCAAACAAAATAAATAAGCAAAATGCATAACATAAGGCGACGTGTACTAAGTAGGAAAAGAAAGCAGGGCACATGCTTGAAGGTAAGAAGCAGACAAAAGCGCTGCAATTTAAACAGTGAGTTAAAGACCTCTGAGTCACGGTGACAGCATGGGAGAGAGGTGGCAGGGATCTCAGGGAGGAGGCTGCTAGATTGAGAACAGTGAGTGCAAAGGCCCTGGGGCAGGCGAGGGCCTGTACTATTCTGGGGATCACCAGGAGGCCAGTGTGGCTGGAAGTGAGGGAGTGAGCAGAAGCTCAGAGAAGGGTGGAGAGAGATAAAGACCAGACTGGGAGAGCCGTGGAGGCACCAGTGAGGGCATGGGCTTTTATTCTGGGTTAAATAAGGCCACTGTCAGGTGTGTGCAGGGCAGTAACAGGACAAGAGAAGGCGCTGCGGGAGGCCTGTTGGGCAGATCTGCAGCAAACTCAGGGGACAGACTCTGGCAGCCCCTAGCAGCAGACGGCCTCTAGCCACATTTTAAGGTAGGGACAACAGGATCTGCTGGCAGCTGGGATGTGGACTTGAGAGAAAGCGAGAAGCCACAGGTGACCCCACAGTTTCTGATTTGAATGTCTGGAAGGACTGAGTTGCCATCAGCAGTGTGGGGGTGGCTGCAAGGCTGGCAGATTTGGGGGCCCATCAAGAGCGGAGTGTGGGATGTGTTGAATTTGAAGTGCTTATTAGAAGCTGAGTATTCAAGTCTAGAATTCAGAAGACATGTTTTTTTTAATTCCAATATTTTATGATGTTTTGTCATCTTAGGGGACTTGCTGGCCAGGAAAAGATAGCCTTTCTTAGGGCTAGCTAATTCCTGGAGACAGTATACGACTGTTTAAAAATCCATTTTTCTTTTCTTCTTCTTCTTTTTTTTTTTTTTTTGAGATAAAGTCTCATTCTGCTGCCCTAGGATAGAGTGCCAAAGGGATCACAGCTCACAGCAACCCTAAACTCCTGGGCTCAAGCAATCCTCTTGCATTAGCCTCTCTCAACTTTCTGGGACTATAGGCCTGCACCACCACATCTGGCTAATTTTTCTCTTTTTTGAGACAGAGACTCAAGCTGTCACCCTGGATAGAGCGCTGTGGCATCACAGCTCACAGAAACCTCCAATTCCTGGGCTCAAACGAGTCTCCTGCCTCCGCCTCCCAAGAAGCTGGGACACAGCTACTCGGCCACAACGCCCGGCCATTTTTTGGTTGCAGCCGTCATTGTTGTTTGGTGGGCCTGGGCTGGATTCGAACCCACCAGCTCAGGTATATGTGGCTGGTGCCCCAGCCCGTTGAGCCACAGGCGCCGAGCCATGGCTAATTTTTCTATTTTAGTAAAGAAAGGGTCTTGCTCTTGCTCAAGCTAGTCTAGAATTCCTGAGCTCAGACAATACACCTCCTTGGCCTCCCAGAGTGCTAGGATCACAGGTGTGAACCACCACGTCTGGCCCGTAAGTCCATTTTTGACATATAAACCAACCAACTCTGAGTCTGCACCCCCAGCCACCTCCTAATCTAATCTTTCAAACACCATGCCAGGACAAACCAGGGCCAGGCAGCAGACAACCAGGACTAGCCCATAGGCTACAGAGTCCACTGGGATTATTCCAACTAGCCAGTCCTAACCTGTGTCCCTGGCCCCGCTGTACCTTCCCAGGGCTTCCCTTCCTTCTTGCTGCCTTGGCCTTGGCCCTGGCCCAATGTGCCGTGCCCTGCCTCCCATTTCTAGGGAACCTGTAACATTAAACTTTCTTCTCAATGACAGTGACCTCCCTGTGTTGTCACTTGATCACCTTTATAAATTAAGACCTGGACACAAATTGCACAGCCAGGCTGGGGGTCCACATGGGAAAGTCCCGAGTGCAGAGGCGGTGACTAAGACCAGGAGGCGAGATGAAGCCCCTTAGCAGCAAGTGTAGAGAGAGGAGAGGACAGAAGGACCAGGTGGGGAGGTGGGAGGACCACAACGGAGGGGGTTGGAAGCAAGCCCCCTCAAGAAGGGAGGGGTCAGCTGAGCCACCTGATACCAAGACACCAAGGTAAGGCCTGCCTGAGGACTGATTGCTGGCTGAAGAGGGGGGGAGCCATCAATGCCAAGGGCAGTGCCAGTGGGTGGGGTCTGCCCAGGTAGGGACAAGAGAGAGGGAAGGAGATAGATTGGGGCCAGGGAAGTGGGCAGGTGCTTCAAGTTCTGCTAGAAGGAAGAAAGAACTATGGCAGTTCCAGGGGAGAACCCAGGCTGAGGGGGCACCATCCCACAGGGAGCACTGGGTGGGCAAATGTACATGCTTTGGCTTAGACACACGCGGTCTCAAGTCAGAGCAGCGGGAACTGTCTGTCTCTGCACCAGGCCCCACACGGACCCTACATGCACAGTCTCGGGTGAGTCTCCTCACTGCCTCAAGGCAAACACAAGTGTCATCACAATCTCCAGCTCCCAGAGGAAGGGACTGAGGCTCACAGGGGCTGTGTCACCTGCCCAAGGAGCAAAGAGGCGAACAGTGACCACACAGCTCTCAGCTTTCTCCCCAGCGCTGCCCCAATGGGTTCAGCCTGCTGACCTCCACCCTTCTCATCCAGGGAGAGGAGACCCTAACAGCCCTCCCTGGGAGGCTGTACAAATGTCACAGCAGCACCTCCCCCAATCCCTCCTCCCCCTCACCACTCCTGCCCCTGCCTTGCCCCTTCACCATCTTGGAGGTGAGCAGGGTTGGGTCAGGGAGCAGAAAAAGAGGAGGAAGGCAGATTGCCAATATGGAGCCCCTTGTCATAGTGGCCAAGGCCACCTCTCTCTCTGCCCCAGCCCCTCCCTCTCCACTACCCTAGACCCTAGGCAGCCAACAAAGGATCTGTAGTTCCCCAAACGCACTGCAGAATTTTTGCATCTTTGCACATACTGGCCACTCTCAACCTAACAGGGAAAATTCTCCCCCACCAAGGCTCTGCTCAATCACTGCTTCCTCTGGGAAGCCCTCCCTGACTGACAATGCCTCACCCCAAGAGACCTGGCCATGCACTCACTCCTTTCTGCCCTGTTCAGCTGTCTGCCCTAGAGTGTGTCTTGCTGAGGGTAATGGTCTGCTGGAGTGTCCTTCTCCCCCAGGCAGTTAAGTACCCCATGAGGCAGACCCTGGATCTGATTCATCTCTGCGTCCCCAGTACTCAGCCTTGGCCCACACACAGAGGAGGTGCTCAGTGACCTGGGATGGATGGATGGGCGGGCGAGTGGAAAGACAGATACTAGATGATAAGATAGAGTGAATGAATGGGTAGATGCAGGGATGGTAGGGTGGATGGGATGTGTGGTTAGAATGGGTGAATGGATGAGAGATGAAATGGATAGAAAGGTGAGTGGGTGGATGGAAGGAAGGATGGGAGGATGGGTGAGTCTTTGGATGACGGATGGATGGATGGGTAGACGGATAAATAATGGGGTGAGTAGGCAGGCAGGTAGGTAGATGAAAAGGTGGAAGGGTGAGTGGGTAGTTGGGTGGGGGGGTGCAGAAGGGAGGGGCAGGGAGGAAGGCGAGTGGGAGGTGAATGAATGGACAGAGGGACCCAAGCTCTTCTCCACCCCCTTCCTCAAGAGATTCAGAGATAAGGAAATCTTAGACCCTGCAGCTAAAGCTTTCCACCTGCCAGAGGACAGCCAAATAAATGCCTGGGCGTGAGAGCCGCAATGACAAGGTGCCTCTCCAGGAGTAGGGGCGGGACATGGGGGCTGACTCAGCAGCTGCGTGCTGCCCCGGGACAGCAGCCCACGGGGGATGACAGATGAGCACAGCGGAGGTGGGGAGTGGGTGACAGAGCCCATGGGTGATGGAACAGGCTAGACAGACTGGCCTCCTCCTGGGGCCCTTTACACGCAGATGCCACCTGGGCTGTCCTCAGCCAGAGCTGTTCTAAAGGCAGCTCATGAGCGGTGGAACGGAGGTTCCCCTCATCTCTTGGACACCTTCCTCCCCGCCCAGCCCTCCTGCCACTCGCCGCCCAGCTGTCTTACCTGACAGGCTGCTGGGGCTCATCTGCTGGGCCAGGATCGCCTTGAGCTTCTTGATCTCCTCCTGGTACTCACGAAGGAGTGCGTCCTTAGGGTCCTCGTTGATGTGAGGCTTGTTCCTGATGTTCTTGGCCCGGTTGGCGTAGCGCAGCGTGCTGAGTGTCTCGTCATAGTTGTTGTCAGCGGGTGACAGGCAGGCCACCATCAGCGTCTTGGTGTTGCCGCCCAGGGAGTCCTGTAGGAGCCGTGTCAGTTTCGAGTCCCTGTACGGGATGTGTTTGCAGCGTCCGTCCACCAACGCTGAGATGACGTTGCCCAGCGCCGATAGCGACAGGTTGATCTTGGTGGCTTCCTTGAGCCGCTCCCCCGTGGCACCCGTCTTGGACTGCCGCTCACTGCCCGCCAGGTCCACCAGGTTCAGCTTTCCCGCCCGGAGGTGGTCCTTGCCCCGCTCGTCTGCAGAAAGACCAGGCAGAGGGTGAGGGCCTTGGGTGAGCCCCACAGCAGCTGCCAGGCACCGATGCTCTCTGTCCCACCCCAGTGTGGCTGGAGCCTCATGGAGCAGATGCTGTCACTGTGCCCATCTTACAGAAGAGGAAACTGAGGTTCAGAGAGGGCATGGAACTTCACCAGGTCACACAGCTGCTAGAAGGGGTAGCTAAGATTAGAACCCAGAGCTGTCTGACTCCAGAAGAAGGGGCTGGGAGTTACAGGTTGTCCTCTGAGTGTAGTGGGACTCCTTCTGGCTATTATAACAAGTCCTACAGACCTCCTGTCAGCTAAAGGCGGACAACGTGGGGCTATGACTGGACCTCCTTCCTTTAACACAGGAAACATCAGCTTTGGAGACTCCTGCACGTGGTTCCCAGCCCAGTCCTGCCTCCTCCTTGCTGTGTGACATTAGCAGAGCCAAGCACCTCTCTGATTCTCAATTTCTCACATGAACGAAATGAGATTAACAATCGCTCCCCACAAGGGTATCTGAGATCAGGTAGCCAACGCAAACAGCAGTGAGCGTACTGCAGCTTGCCAGAGTCACTTCCCAGGCCCCTGACTCTGTGAGGACCCACAGCTCTCCAGAGCTGGGAGGACAAAGAGGATAGAGTGTCCATTCATTCACCTCTCACCCCGTGCCTCCTGCCTCAGTCACTACATTCCTTAAAAGATAAATGACCCCAGTCTGGCCTTTTCCTGCACATAAGATGATGTCTGGCAGAGTGATCGTGCCTCTGTAATCTATGACCAGTATGATTCTGCTTCACTGTAATTTCTGAGCAAGTTTGATATGATCTTGTATCTCCTGAATCTTCATCACCCATATACAAACTGTGAAGTACTACATTGGAGCAGTCTGAAATCTGGTTCTGGGCTATGGGCCTCAGTCTATAGCCCTCAGTGAGATTTCCGAATAAATCTAACTTTAGGCTAGGCACATTGGCTCACACCTACAATCCCAGCACTTTGGGAGGCCGAGGAGGGAGGATCACTTGAGGCCAGGAGTTTGAGACCAGCCTGAGTCACACAGTGAGACCCTGTCTCTGCAAAAAAAAAAAACAAAAAACTTGGTTTCGTTTTGTTTTGCTTTTGAGACACAGTCTCACTTTGTTGCCTGTGGTAGAGTGCCAGGGGGTCACAGCTCACAGCAACCCCAATTCTTGGGCTCAAAAGATCCTCTTGCCTTAGCTTCCTGAGTAACGGGGACTACAGATGCCCACCACAACACCTGGCTAGTTTTTTCTATTTTTAGTAGAGATAGGGTCTCAGTCTTGCTCTCAAACTCCTGAGCTCAAGTAATACACCTGCCTCAGCCTCCCAGAGTACCAAGATTATAGGCACAAGCCACCATGCCCAGCCACATTTCAGTTGTGTTTAGAATTTTCTTAGGAAAAAGGGATCAAAAGAAAATATGCTTAAATGTTAATTGTGTTTACTTCCAGAACTATGAGTAATTTTCCCTACCATTCACTACTTTCTAAATATCTTTATTGAGCTTGTATTATTTTATAATGAAAACAATAAACATGCAGGTGGCTTCCCCCTCCTTCAAAGACAAGAGGTGCCCCCCAAACCAAACTGCTCTCTCATCCTCCTAGTGAGTCCTCAGCTACCCCAGTCCCTGCACCTCCCTCAGCCACATCAGTGAGGCTGTCCCACCGACCTCCCCATGTCAGCATCCCCGGGACACTCAGACAGACCACTCCACACCCAGGGCACCAGGGACGAGGCCAGTGTGGCTGAAGTTCCCTGGGTCTGGATCTGGCCTGAGGCTGCTTCCTGCTCTTCTGTTCTTTGGAGTTCTAGCCAGGACGGACCACAAACTTGGAGGCAGCTGCAGTGTTCAGCGGAGAAAATTCGGATGTCAGGAAAACCTGGGTTCAAGTCCCAGATCTACCGCTTAGTGGTTATAGGGCCTTGAACAAGCAGATCACTACACCTCTCAGAGCCTCTTCCGTAAAATGAGAATTATAATGCCCGTCTCTGACCTGCTGTGGGGTTTAAATGGAGGGACGCAGCATAAAAGGCTTAGCTCAGCATCTGCCCCATAGATGGTCCAAAATAAACCTGGTTTTCTTTTCTTCCCCTTCTCTTTCTCAGTAACTTTTTCAGAAAGAAAGAAGGATGAAGTGACCTTCATTATAAGGAAAGCAGAGAATCCCAAAGGCCCGTGTGATACCCACTCTGGGGGCAGAGTCCCGGGACAGAAACCCAGCTGTGACAGTTTTTTTTTTTTTAAGAGACAGAGTCTCACTGTATCACCCCTGGTAGAACGCTGGGGCATCACAGCACACAGCAACCTCCAACACCTGGGTTTAGGCAATTCTACTCGATCCTGAGTAGCTGAGATACAAGTGCCCGCCACAACACCTGGCTATTTTTTGTTGCAGTTTGGCCAGGGCCAGTTTCGAACCTGCCACCCTACCCACTGAGCCACAGGCACTGCCCCACTTTTCTTTCTTTTCTTTTTTTGAGACAAAGTCTCACTATGTTGCCCCCAATAAAGTGCTGTGGTGTCACAGCTCATTGCAACCTCAAACTCCTGGGTCCAAGCGATTCTCTTGCCTCAGACTCCCCAGCAACTGGGACTATAGGTGCCTGCCACAACGCCTGCTATCTTTTGTTGCAGTTGTTATTACTGTTTAGCTGGCCCAGGCTGGGATCGAACCTGCCACCCTCAGTGCATGTGACTGGCACTGTAACCACTGTGCTACAGGCTGACACTTTTCTATCGTGTGACCTCAATTTCCTCATCTTTAAAATGGAGACATCAGTACCTGTCTCATGGGGGGTTTGGAATGAGACAGGGCATGTAAACTGCTTGGCACATAGTAAGCGCTTTGTGTCGGCTACCGTCTGATCGCTGTCATGGGAAACACAGGTCTGAGCACTGGGTAACCCCCTTGTGCCTCCCCCAGCAGTAAGAGCACCCCCTTTCCTCTTTTCAACAGGGTATTGAGGCTCCACCAGGTGAGGCGTCTTGGCTAGCAGGAGCCCCCCTCTGCCCTCAGTCGCCCTGCGTACCCACAGCGTAGATCTCGATGCTGATGGTGAAGATGGAGTGGGAGCGCGAGGAGTCCTTGTTCATCAGGGTGTAGCCGACAGAGCGGTTCTTCCAGCCCGTCTCCATGATGCGCTCACACTGGACCACGTTGTGCACCGTGTGCATGGACAGCCCCTTCACGTACACGCCCTTCTCCGGATGCTCCTTTAGCTGTGGGTAGGATGGCAGGTCAAGGGCAGAACCTCCTGCCTCCAAGAGGTGGGCCTAGGGGTCCCCAAGGACCCCGAGAAAAGGGCCTAATCCAGACCACCCCTGCCCTCCTACAGCACAGACTGGCACCTCAAACACACTGTAGCAGGGAAGGGGTTCACCCCAGATGGCACCAGCTTCAAGCCTACTCCTGCTCCTACTTGTCATGGGACCTGAGACCAGTGACTCAATCTAAGCCTCAGTTTCCACATCTGTAAAATGGGTATGAGATTCCTATCTCCGAGGGATACGGTGAGGATTCGATGAAATAAGCCACATAACAATGCTTAGCATGGTGCCTGACACATGCTAAGTGCCCAATAAATGCTAGCCGCTGTCACTGTTGTCAGTGCTATCATTATAAAGGTGGTTTCAGTCTGTGAGCTACACATGCCTGGGGCTGACCCTGATGTCACCCAAGGGCCCTCAGTGCTGTCTCCTTTGCCCTGTCTCCTTTGCCCCTGATCGCCTCTCTTCTGCCTCTCCAGGGCAACGGGAATGTCCACAGACCTTGGACCATGGCAAGTGAATAGCCATTTGCTGCCCAGGACTCCTGTAGGCTGGCAGCCCTCGGTGTGATGGTGGGGAGTAAATTAATTTATCTGACTGCTCCCCGCTGGCTTTCCAGGCAGCCAAGTTGTTTTGTTGCTGACACAGAGCTGTGAAACGCAATATTTTTCAAGTGTGAGAGGAAATGAAACCACTCTGGCAAGAGAAGAACAAATGAGGACAAACGGCATTTGTCTGCTAAATGGAAGGCTCAGGTGCTTTGCTCTGGGCAGCCTCAGGAATCCAGGTGGGGTCAGGCCCTGCTGTGGAGCAGGGGGGCAGGTGCAGGCTGGCCCTGTCTGCCAAAGTGTGAAGTGGACAAATAGCCAGCCCCAGCCCTGAGACTGGGCTTCACAGAAGGGATGAATGACAGAAGCACAGAAAGGTTAAGTGACTTGCTGTAGGTCACACAGCTGTTAGTGGGGTCCCAGGCAAGGGAAGGCTGGCGAATCCTGCATCACTGAAGCTAGAATGACAAAGGCCAATGACCTTGAGTTAGGTGGTGGCTATGAGCACAGAGCCCCAAGGACAGAAGCAGCCCCTCCAAAAAAACTTCCCATGGCTTGAGGCCCTGCCTATTTGGATCACCTCACCACCTCCAGAACCCTGCCAGGCGCATGGCAGGCTGAGGTGATTGAACCAAGCTCTCGGGCTGGAAACCCAATTCTAACACCTGCTAGTTGGATAAATCAGTTTACATCTCTAGGCCTCAATTTCCTCTTCTGTAAAATGGAGATAATAAGTCCCATTTCTGCAAGACTATTATAAGGATTAAGAAGAGGATGGATCGAAAAGAGAATTCTGCGGGTACTTAGTGGGGCCTCAGTGAGCCAGGTCATAAAGAGGGGGAGGATACTGTCTGCAGGAACCTCAGGAGACAGCTCGGCTTTCCCCCAAAGGGGCTCCCACTGTTCTATTTTCAGGCCCCAAAAGATTCTCCCCTGCCCCTGGTGAAGCCCCCAGGGGTTCTTCCCTCAGACATTACCAACCCCACCCCAATGCCTGGGAAGACACAGAGTGACATCCCCAGCTGCTCCCACCTGCATGCACCACCTCCTTGGTGACTGCTTATCTGTGGCTGCGGCAGAGACCAGAGCCCCATCACCATGGCAACCAGCTGGGATGTTGCAGAGATGGAGAGGGGCACACGGGCATGCACACATCCGTGGCCGCCTTGGGGAAGGAGGCTCTGGACACTGCCTGGACATGGGGTAGGAAGAGCCTGCAACACGGGCTCTTTGTAGTGACTGGGGGAAGGGTGGTAACTCTGCTTCCCCAAATCTCTTGCTGGCCTTAGCAAATTTAATAAACTCTAATTATAGCCATTATCAGGCCCTGTGCTAAGCCCATGTTAAGAACTTGTGCTGTGGAGGCTGGGTCCCTGTGTTCAAATCCCCTCTCCACTTTTTACTGACTATGTGCCCATGGGCCGGTCTTACTGAGGCACGTCGAGCCTCAGTTTCTTCATCTGTTACAAAGGATAAGAACAGCACCTTCTCCTAAGGCTGCTGGGAGGTTTGCACAAAAGCCAGCTTTTATATTATTTTAGCTTATATATTGTCCACAGAGGGAATGTCAAAAGCCAGGGGCCCCATGCGGGTGTTTCATGAGCATATCTGTCACCCAGGCTGTCAAGGTAGCCTGGCTCACCTGGCCTGAGGCCCATGGCTTGGGAGCAGGGAATGCCCTCAGCTGCCAGTCTGAGGCCCCTCTGGCCTGGACACTGAGAGTTTCTAGGATCCAGGGTAGTGAGGAGGACAGGGAGGAGAGTGCCCTGCTGCCCTGGGGCAGGTGGCAGAAGTTTTGCAAGGGGGCGGAGGATCTAACCCCACAGGCCGGAGACAACACTGTAGGCCTGCCCCATCCCCCTACTTCCATTCCTAGGAAATGCCTGTGACTCAGCTGCGCTAGGAGAGGAGACAGGAGAAAGATTGCCTTCTCCTAGGTGGGCGGCCAGAGGTTTCTGCATAAAAAAGTCAAAGCAAGGGGTGCAGGTGCCTATAGTCCCAGATGCTCAGAAGGCTGACGCAGGAGGATCCCTTGAGCCCAGGAACTCAAGACCAGCCTGGGCAATACAGCAAGACCTCATCTACAAAAAAAAGTACCCAGTACCACCTGATCCCACCCTCCCTACAAGCCCCACCCGCCCACACTGAGTCTGCACCCACCTCCAGCTTCTGCTTGGTGTCAGCCCCCAGTAGGTCACGGACATCTTCATTGTAGATCTCTAGGTAGGAGGCCCGGACCAGGAACTTGGTGTTCTCCGCACACTGCAGGGGCACACAGAGAGAGACAGGACCCCTGAGTGCCAAGCCCACCTGCTGCCAGGTCTGCCCCTGGGACCTGAGCCCTCTGTAGCCAGGACATCTTGAGAGGAGAGGCGATGTCAGGGTAGGAGCTGCCCCCCTGGCAAGCTCTCCCCCCCTCCTCTCCAACTTGGTGGACCCTCCGCGCTCTCCCAATCCTCATTGTTTGTCTAATGCTCTGTCTACAAGCCTCCTGGGAAAGGAAATGGAGACGTTCCTCTATTGGATAGAAAAACCCAGGCCACAGGTAAGGTCTGGACCAAGTCCTGGCTCTAGGCGGGTCCCTAGCAGCTCTCTCAGCTCCTAGATGCTCCTGTGGGCCAGCACAGTGAGTGCTGGGCACGGGTCCACTGGGCTGTGCCGCTGGCCAGGGCTGCAGGCCGCTCTCTGCCATTTCCCAGGGGCAGGACTTTGCACACCGCCATGCATCATCAGCAGGGCGGTTCTCACCTGCAGCCTGCACAATGAGATGGATTCAGAGCGCTGTCTTAACCCAGGCCATAAGGGCTCTGCACCTCAGCCTTCCATGTTGACAATGGGGACACACACTACCTCCTGGGTCAGTCTGGGGATTCAGGGTGATCATTACGGCAAAGGGTATTGTACAAGGCTTGGTCCATGGCAATTGTCCAATAAAAAGGGGAAGCAATGATGATTATAAGCTCTTCTGGCCCAGTGCTCAGGATGGCCATATCCATGAGAAATGAGAAATGACAGGAGGAAACCATGGAACAGGTAAATAGAATTTTCTGTTTTGTTTTTCTCCCACCACCTTTTCAGAATGCAGAGCCTTCTCCACTGGTCTGTGCTAAATCAAGCCAGGCTCTGATGGCATCCCATGCCCATGACATAGGTCAGACATGCCCGGGGGACCATTTGTGGCTCTAACCCTGCCCCTGCCCTCTGTAAGGCCCATACCTGGACGCTCTCAAAAATGTGCTCGAAAGCCCTGGGGATGATGCCTCTCTGGGAGGGGGGTTCCGGCAGGCCCTGCATGGTGAAGGACTTCCCGCTGCCCGTCTGGCCGTAGGCAAAGATGGTGCCATTGTAGCCCTCGGTGACGCCCTGCATGGGAGGAAGCCAGAGCTCACTCCTGAGCACAGGGGGCCAGGCCTCTGAACTCTCAGGGTCTCATAGAGATGAACAAGGCACAGCTCTGTCTTCAAGGGGTTGTCTAGAGCGGGGAGGAGACCATCTCCATGGTGGGTCAGCACCTGCGCTGGGGAGTCTGGACTCTTGGGTTCACATCCTGCCTCCACCTATTACTGAATACACCTGCCAGTGGCCCTGCTTAGACACATCAAGTCTCAGTTTCCTCATCTTTTTTTTTTTTTTTTTTGAGACAGAGTCTCACTGTGTCGCCCTGGGTAGAGTGCTGTGGCATCACAGCTCACAGCAACCTCACACTCTTGGGCTCAAGCGAGTCTCCTACCTCAGCCTCCCAAGTAGCTGGGACTATAGGCGCCTAACCCAACGCCCAGCTATTTTTTGTTGCAGTTGTCATTGTTGTTTAGCAGGTCTAGGTTGGGCTTGAACCCACCAGCCTCAGTGTATGTGACTGATGCCCTAGCTGCTGCTACAGGTGCCGAGCCTCATCTTTTTTTTTTATTTTTTTTGAGACAGAGTCTCAAGCTGTCACCCTGGGTAGAGTAGCGTGGTGTCACAGCTCACAGCAACCTCCAACTCTTGACCTCAAGAGATCCTCTTGCCTCAGCCTCCCAAGTAGCTGGAACTACAGGCACCGGCCACAACACTCGACCATTTTTTGGTTGTAATTGTCATCGTTTGGCAGGCCTGAGCCGAACCTGCCAGCTCCAGTGTATGTGGCTGGTGCCCTAGCTGCTGAGCTACAGACGCTAAGCCAGTTTCCTCATCTGTAATAAAGAAAATGAACAGCACCGCCCACAAAGGCTGCTGCGAGACTGACCTGAGGATTATTTCATGCATTAGCACCTGAAGTGCCAGCATACAGAGGTGCTCCCTCAATGCCCGCCTGGAACGTGGGGAGACCTACACACATATAAGCAATTCTCGTGGTGACAGAGGCATGTGTGATGACTGAAGTCCAGGCAGTGTGCAAGGAGAGGGAGAGGAAAGAAGGGAAAACGGGGCAGCATGGAAGAACCAGGCTAAGCTTTCTGGACAGCAAAGACAAGGAAGAAAAGGGGGAGCTGAAAGGGTGACTTGGATTTTGACAGGTGACAGAAAGAGGAAGGCATTGTTAGCCAAGGGGACAGCTTGAGTAAAGCTGCAGAGGTGAGACGTGGAGAACAGGTAGAGGTCACAGCTCACTGCAACCTCAGACTCCTGGGCTCAAGTGATCCTCCTGCCTCAGCCTCCTGAGTTCTGGGACTACAGGCTCCTGCCAGAACTCCTGGCTGATTTTTGTATTTTTGGTAGACATGGGGTCTCACTATGTTGCTCCGTCTGGCCTCAAGCAATCCTCCTACCTCAGCCTCCCAATGTGCTAAGATTATAAGTGTGAGCCACTGTGGGTTTTTTTGTTTTGTTTTGTTTTCTTGAGACAGAGTCTTACTCTGTCACCCTTGGTAGAGTACTATGTTGTCATAGCTCACAGCAACCTCAAACTCTTAAGCTTGAGTAATCCTCTTGCCTGAGCCTCCCCAGTAGATGGTACTACAGGTGTGCACCACAACATCTGGCTAGTTTTTCTATTTTTTTAGTAAGAGGGCAGTCTTTTTCTTTCTCAGGTTGGTCTGTGAGCTCCTGAGTTCAGGTGATACACCCATGTCAGCCTCCCAGAGCACAGGGATTATAGGCATGAGCCACTGCGCCCAACCAACTGTGTTTCATTTGAATTGTTGAAATTTTTGGCATTCAAACTGAGATGTTAAATATCATCAGTGTAAAATACTTCCCTAATAGTTACTGTATGCTGACATATAGTAATAATAGGTATTATATATAATTATGAAATATATGTGTGTGTGTGTGTGTGTGTGTGTATATATATTTAGAGACAGAGTGTTATTTTATCACCCTTGGTAGAGTGCCTTGGTGTAACAGTTCACAGAAACCTCCAACTCCTGGGCTTAGGCAATTCTCTTGCCTCAGCCTCCCGAGTAGCTGGGACTACAGATGCCTGCCACAATGCCTGGCTATTTTTTTGTTGTTGCAGTTTGGCCAGGGCTAGGTTTGAACCCACCACCCTCGGTATATGGGGCTGGCACTGAGTCACAGGTGCCGTCCTATTATTATTTTTTGAAAACGATAATATTTTGGATCTGTTGGGCTAAATAAAATGTATCATTAAAATTAGTTTTACCTATTTCCTTTGACTTCTTAAAATGTGGCTACTAGGGCGGCTCCTGTGGCTCAGCGAGTAGGGCGCCGGCCCCATATACCGAAGGTGGTGGGTTCAAGCCCAGCCTCGGCCGAACTGCAAAACAAAAAATAGCCGGGCGCTGTGGTGGGCGCCTGTAGTCCCAGCTACTAGGGAGGCTGAGGCAAGAGAATCGCTTAAGCCCAAGAGCTGGAGGTTGCTGTGAGCAGTGTGATGCCACGGCACTCTACCCAGGGCGATAAAGTGAGATTCTGTCTCTATAAAAAAAAAAAAAAAAAAGGCATTGGGCCTTACAAAGATGTATTACATTGAATTGCTTTTGGAATAAATATAGCATTGGGATTAATGACCAAAATGGATTTAAAAAGACATCTAAATTTTGAGAGTCTGTCTAAAAAAAAATTTATATTTATAACTTATAATGTTCATTAGTTCCATTCCCTTCTATGTACATGTTTGACTTTCCTATATTTTATAGGGATATATGAGACTTTTAAATATTTATATATAAATGATTAATTGACAAGCCAGTGTTGCGGGAACAGAGATGTGAGGGACATTAGCTTTGCCTCAGGTATAGAACTCTCACCTGTAATTATTAGGGTATGTGAGAAACAGACTACACACTCTTCAGATTGCGTGTAGCAAATCATCTTTATTCTGGGCCACCTTATATACACTGGTGATCACATACACACTTAATCTTATAATCTATAGCCTTTTACCATTACCTAACGTCTTCTGACTAAAATTAACTTGTGGAAAAACATTCAGTCTACAAATCAATACATTACTTTCTATTTTTACATTCTTCTTAGACATGTGTCAGCTTTTGAACAAAATAAAGATCATAAAGAGCTTCAGGGAATTGGGGAATGAAGCCCCTCCAAGCACACACTTAGTTAACCCAAAATGGATTTATGACTTTGTTTTTCTACAGAGAGGAGTTCTATAGACTTCAGGACAATATGCGAAAAACATAAGTCACCCTCTGATCTGTATCACCAGGGGTGGGGTTGGCGAAGCATACTTTCAGAGTCACTGTTTTTATGGACCTTTACCTCCAAACAAACAGCCTCTGTGTGTACACTTCAGGGGGAGCCCAGCTCTCTTGCTTCTGTATTAGCAGAAGCCATTTTAACCCATTAAAGATTTACGTTTGTGTGGCTTAAAATATGACTGAATAAAATTATAATTTACCTCTTATTCATGACTAGTAGTGCCTTTCTTTGTAGTATCAGCTATTTTACTTGGGAAGCTGCAGCAACAAAACTGCTTAAGCCCAAGAGTTTAAGTTTGCTGTGAGCTATGACGCCATAGCTCTCTATCATGGGCAACATAGTGAGACTCTGTCTCAAAAAAAAAAAGTAAGAAAGAAAGAAAAGAAAAAAAAAGAAAGTAACCTCCTTTATATCTATGTCCTTACCTTTTAAAAACCGCAATAGTCACTTCTTCATTAAAACACTACTTTTAGAAATAAAACACATAAGATGCTGGATGATTTTCACTCAATTTTTGCCTCAATCTACTCCATTCTTCCTTTTATTTTCTACGATAGCTCTTCTTTCAAATGATGCCTTACTCTTATTAGCCCTTACTGTTTTGCCAGCAGTTCGGGCACAGACTCAGAACCCTTTTTGTTTGTTTTTATTTTTTTGGAGACAGACTCTCACTTTGTTGCTCTCGGTAAACCTCTGTGGCATCACAGCTCGCAGTACCTCCAGCTCTTGAGTTTAGGCGATTCTCTTGCCTCAGGCTCCCGAGTAGCTGGGATTGCAGGCGCCTGTCACAAAGCCCGGCTATTTTTTTTTTTTTTCAATTTGGTCAGGGCTGGGTTTGAACTTGCCACCCTCGGTGTATGGGGCCACCCTCAGTATACGGGGCCAGCATTCTACTCACTGAACCACAGGCGCTGCCCGAACTGGCAACCCCTTACACCAGTCTTTCAGACACCAGCCACACTAACTACTCATTTGGAATACAGGTTGTTCCAACATGTTGATCATACAAAGGAACATGAATTTATTTTCACTTCTGCTAATATGTGTGCCTGATAAAACCATCCTGGAAAATAGATGTGTCATGTAGTATCCACAGCCAAACAAAAGATATACTGCTTCACAGATGGAAAGACAACTGAACATAGAAAAACTTCTGTGAAAAATCAAGAACTATCTTTCCTTAGAGACACATTACAACCAGATATGCAAAAGTGCCAGTGAGGAGGAGAAGACACAGCAAACTCCAGGCTGGAAAGTCACAAGTTCTAACCTGACTCTGCCTGTAACTCTGCTCTTCTTATCATGTGAGGTAATAAAGTATACAAATGGTTCCCACACAAATGGTCAAGATGCTATGGACTTGGTTCTTTGACACCCTCTGTTACCAAGTACTCCACTTTAAATGGTAGTCAAATTACAAACTTGGACTATTTTTGTTCATAAGGTAGTACCTTATAAACATACAAAACACTCCATTATAAGAAATCCCCTTCTATATAATAATTCACAATTCTTTTGAATGATCAAATTCCTTTTCCCAACATTTGGAACTTACAAAATTGAAAGAGCAGTTATGAATCTCTCCATAGTAATAGAAAATGAGCTCAACATCAACATTCAAACATTGGGAACGCTTCAACCAGACCTTACTAGCCTAGCACCTATTGTAATTCAAAACCAACTCATCCTAGATGCTTTGACTACTCAAAATAGAAGAGCTTATAATGTTATTGGAGAAAAATGTTGTGTTTACGTAAATCAGTCGGGGCAAATAAAGACTAATCTACATCTCTTACAAGACAAGACAAATATTCTTCACCAAATTGATGAAACCATTCCATTGGACTGACCTATTCCCAAGAATGAGAAACTAGTTTAAGGGGCTGTGGGGAAATGTGCTCAAATCTGTTCTTTTCTGCTTATTTATTTTCATCCTAATTTATGTTTTTGTACTCCTTTTCAAACATCTTATGACTAGATTACTAACCCACGCGCTCTCTGTCTCTCCCCAGGTGCCAACTCAGCTCTTAACTTGTGAAATCTTTAGGGACATTCCAATTGAGAGAAATGAAGGAGCTAAGGAAATTTCACCCCAAAATATGACTCCTTGTGTTGTGCCCAGGAGTTCTACAAAGACCATACTGCCAAACAAGTTGAATTCATACCAGAGTCCCTTTATTGAAGAGCCACTTGGCAACTGCCTCAGTGTCCCAACATGGTATTTCTGAGAGCAGCCCTGATTGTTTAAGGGGTTGGGTTTTTAAGGCTTGGTCTGCACCCTAGTTGGCATGCAGGCTGTCCAGGTGCATCTGGGTAGGATAGCAAGCAAGCATTGAACAGAAGCAGAATTTGGGGTTAATTATTTATACATCATACACCCCGTATACATATTAGTTTCATACCTCAATGTCTCAGTATTTTCTCCACCTGCTATTGTTTAAAAGTCAGTCAAAGGACAGTTGGTTTGTTTCCCAGGGAGTTAGCCATGCAAGAAACTGGGAGTAAATTAGAAGAAAACAATTAGTACTTTCTCATTTGTCTTGGGGGTGAACTAGACTTATTTCATTTCTTTTTTGAAAACTTGCAGTCTGGAAATTTGCCAGGAATTAACTGGTATTTTTCCATTGTAGCCCGGACCTGACACCTGCTTTAGCCTAGGCCCACTTAGACCTAACACTTGGTATAAAGTATATTTTCAATTAAAGGCCAGTTAAGGGGCGCTGGCCACATGTACCGAGGGTGGCGAGTTCAAACTCAGCCCCAGCCAAACTACAACAAAAAAATAGGCAGGCCTTATGGCTGGTGCCTGTAATCCCAGCTCCTCAGGAGACTGAGGCAAGAATTGCCTAAGCCCAAGAGTTGGAGGTTGCTGTGAGCTGTGATGCCCAGGCACTCTACCAAGGGAGATAACGTGAGACTCTGTCTCTAAAACAAATAAACAAACAAACAAACAAAAAAAAACAATAAAGGCCAGTCATGATCAGGAAGCATTGGAAGAGGCCTTTTTAACATCTACATAAAACCTGAGTAACCTGATTAGGAATCAAAAGGGGCTTCTGACTTCCTTATTACATGCTAATAGATCTGGCCCCATTGCAGGAAGACGAGGCCCAGGGAGAGAAAGAGCACCCAAACACCATGTTTGTAAGAGGAAGGGCTTTATTCACCAGCTGGGAGCTTATGAATTCCAAATGGCTGCACTCCCCGATTGGCTGGGTCTTTCTCTTTTTATCTACAGTCAAAAAGTTCTACCCCACAGGTACCCTTTTCATTGGCCAGTTTGAATCAAGCGGGAGATGCTAGTCCAGCTCCTACAGAACTACAGTATTTCATAGAACTTGGAAATTTCCAAGTTCCAGGAAGTTAGGTTTAAATTCCTAAGGGCTGAGTCACCATGGAGAAGACCCTGCAAGTGTATCCTTGTGCTCTCCTTGAGAAGACCTGTTATCCCAGACCTCACCCTTCTTGGGTATCCTCTCTCATTCCCCATTTTGAGACTCCAGTATATTTTAATTTGGGGTCTCAATTATTAGCTTTTGTTTCTGCAGGTGCCGATATTAATTACTATTTAGCACTGAGGTCTTAGGGACTATGACTTCTTGGATTTTCTACTCAGGCGTTAATAGTACCGTGGTGGTGGACTAATATACATATTAGTTTTTACTTTTCCCTGTAACATTTTTCCCTCCTTTTCTCAAAGTCTAAAAGTCCAATTAAGACAAGGAGTTTCCTTAGGCTTCAGCCGTGTGTTGACCAGCCAGCTCCCAGTATGTGGCTGGAGCAGGGCATGTTGACTGTCCTAAAAATTACCTTTACTTCCCAAGGGGCAGTGAAGTCCTATTCAACCAGGTGTGATGACTCTAAGTGAGGATTCCTTCCACCTTCACTGCTGTGCGTGTGGTCAGGATGATGATGGAAAGTCCTTTCTACCTTGGTTTCAGGGGGACCAGTTTCTGAACTGCTGTGCATGTGGTCTGGATGATGATGGAAAGTCCTTTCTACCTTGGTTTCAGGGGGACCAATTTCTGATTCTAGACCTAGACTTGGTCCACTTGATCTTTCAGAGAGAAAGGATGTACAGACACAAAAGACTAAACAGAACATGGTTAATTACCCCAGTGGAGATTTTCCTTGCTACCCTTTCTAGGTTTTTTGCCTATTCAGTTCAGTCTTTCCCAGTTCTTTTAGAAGTTCCTGCTAAATTACAGTGAATTAACAGAGGCCTCTTTGAACAACACTAGTGGCAAGGCATGTATCCAATTAAGCTTTGCTTCCTGGCAGAGTTTACCAATGTCTCCTTTTATGGTCTTGTTCATGCACTTTACCTTGTCTAAGCTTTGAGGCCTATAAGTTATTCAAAACTTTAGCTTACTATTTGCACTAGTTCTGGTATGAAGGCTAGCCCACTGTCAAATTTAAACCAGAGTAGCAACCTAAACCATGGGATGATTTCTCTGGGCAATATTTTTACTACTTCAGGAGTCCTTTTTATCCTGGTGGGGAAGGCTTTTACCTGTTCCAAGTCTGATAGAAGATCACCAGCAAGTACTTGTTCCCTCTAAACCTGGGCATTTCAGTAAAGTCTATCTGGAAGTCCTTGAAGGGCATGGCTCTATATGACTGGATTCCTGGGGGTACCGCCAGTCCTTGGTGCACATTGAACTGGCTGTAGGTGACACACTGTAAACTGACAGTTTCGGCCAGGGCTGCTAGGTTGGAGATATAGAAGTACTAGCCCAGCAACTTCATCAAATACTTCTGTTGCCATGGTGGCTCCTAGAACCTGGGGGACTGCTACTCGTCCATCTGCCATCTTTATCCATCCTCCCTCTGCTTCCTGGCTCCCCTCTACTACCAAGCATTCCTTCTCCTCCCAGGAGTACATAAGGTAATCTCCACAACCCATGGGATGAGGGGAGCCCCTTGTGACACCTAGTATGGTTTGGATGCAGCCCTCTTTGCCTCTGTACTGACCCTAGTGTTCTCTTTAGTGATGGTGGAAGCATCTCCTTGATGTCCACGACAATGCATCACTGCCACCTTTCAAGGTTTCATCTAATACTGCCTCTAGTAACTGAAGTATCTCCTGCTGATACTTAACGTCCTTTTCCCTAGAATTTAATAGTCCCTTGTCCTTATATGATGCCCTGAGTACTTGGAGAGTCAGAAAAGCATTCACATTTTTCCTTTGACTTAGTTCTTAGGCTTAAGTCAAGGCAATTAATTCAGCCTTCTGAGCCAATGTTCTTTGGGGTAAGGGCTTAGCCTCTGCAGTCTCTGTCAAGGTAATCACTACATACTCAGCCCACTGATCACCTTGTGCTGTCATGTAACTGCTTCAGTCTACATACAAGTCCCACTTTAAAACTGTCCAAGGCTGGTCATGTAAGTCAGGTCTGCCACAATACACATTATCTGTAATTTCTGTGCAGTCATGCTCAGTTTCTCTTCCACTGACTGGAAGGAACATGGCTTGGTTCAGGGTGTTCTTACATTAGAGAGCTAAAAATGTCCTTTATTGTCCATTAAAGTGACCACAGAATGGGGTACTTTCACTCTGAGATCCTGCCCTAGAGTCAGCTTATCGGCTTCTTGCCCAAGGGGAGCAGTAGTGGCTAGAGCCTATAAGCATTGTGGCCCTCCTTTTGCCAGTCCATATAGCTGCTTAGAAAGGTAAGCTACAGGCCTTGGCCAGAACCTAACCAGCTAGGTTAACACACCCACAGACATTTTTCCTCTCACTGAAATAAACAGAGTGAAGGGCTTGGCCAAGTCTGGTAGCCTCAATGGAGGTGCATTTATCAGCCTCATTTTTAGCTGGGAGAAGGCATGTTCCTGTTTTCCTCCCCATTCTAAGGGCTCTCCTTCCTCTCCTTTAGTTGCCTCATACAAGGGCTTAGTCAAGATGGCAAAGTTGGGGATCCAAAGATGACAAAAGCCAACCACACTTAAGAATTCCCAAACCTGCTTTCGGCTCATGGGAGTGGGGAGGCGATTAAGGACCTGCCTCTGTTCCATGCCTAGATTCCTCTCCCTCTGCTGAATAGTAAAGTCTAGATAACGTACTTGCTGCTGGCAGATCTGGGCCTTCCGCTTAGACACCTTATAGTCACATTTCTTTAGATGTTATAAAAGACAGTCTGTGCCTCAGGCACAGTCCTCCTGGGTAGGGTGCCCTATAAAAGGAGCTCATGGACATATTGGAGCAGCACACATTCTAATTTCTCAGCCAGGAATTTCTGGAGGTCACGAGCCAGTGCTTCTCTACAAATCATGGGTGTTTTGAACTCCTGTGGCAACCTGGTCCATGTGTAATGGATCACAGTTTCCATATCTGGTCTCTCCCACTGGAAAGCAAACAGCTTCTGGCTTCTTGGAGCCAGACTTATATTGAAAAGACATCTATTAAGTGTGGGCAAGTGGGCCACTTGGCTTCTGCTGGCAGCAGACTCAGCAGAATATACGAATTAGGCACAGTAGGATGCAGTGTCACAGTTACACCATTTACTGGGAAATTTTCATTTTAGGTTTTAATTTTTCCTGGGATATCTATATAGACACAGATAACATCTAATACTGAACAAATTCTTTCAGTGTAGGCAACAGGTGACTTTTGTTGAGTCTTAAGGCTCAGAGTAAATATAACTACTGTATATAATTCTACACTCTTTGACCAGTCTCTTAGTCCTATTTAAGAGATCAATTTAGTAAAACAGTGACTACATCTCATTTTATGAGTTTACAGTACAGACAAGGCTGGGATCTAAATACAGGTGGGCCACAGCCTCTTTTCTTTTCGAACCATTTTTCTCTCTCCAATTTCTCTCTTTACTAAAGACAAAGTATAACAGAACTTACTTCCAAAAATAAACTGTACCTTTGGTATACTGGGCCTGATTATTTACATAAAGTGCAGTAAGAATAATTAATTATTAGCCATCTAGGCTCTTTTTCCTTTAAAACTGACTTTGCTGGAACCTTTTGTAAGGAATCTCAGGCTGGACTTTCTTGAAAGACTTTCATAAGCCCAGGTTTCATTTGTGCCATTAGATACCTGTATGCATTGGGTAAATTCCTCTTTTCTTTCTTTTTTTTTTTCCAATTTTGTTTATTATCTTTATCATTAAATCATAGCTGTGTACAATAGTGTAATCAAGGGGTTCAATGTGCTGGTTTCATATACAATCTTAACTATTTTCATCAAACTGATTAACATAGCCTTCCTGGCAATTTCTCCATTATTATATGAAGACATTTGTATGAAAAGCTATTTTCAGGCGTAGGACAACTGGAGGAACAGGATTATAAGTTTTGAGAGTAAGGAAACTCAAAAATTACGCTACATATTTGTTCCAGCTCCTAATTTGGCAGCCCTGTCCCTTCTGTAGTGCAGGGAGGCAGAAGTCTAATAGCATGTCAGCCTGGCTGAGCTTAGGAGGCAGAGTAGAGATTGGGCTGTTAAGGTGGCTAGAATTTATAGTGCAGGGTTATAAAGAAGAGGGAACTCTGCACAAGGTAGGGAAGAGGCAAGGTCACGTGCATACTGTTGGCTAATGGCTGGGCTTTGCATACAAAGGATAAGACTTAGACTAATCTTATAAATGATAGTTTTTGTGAGACTGAGCGGTGAATACAGGCATCACAGTTAATACAGCCCTAGAAGATACACTGGCCTAACTGGAGTGGATATATCTCCTTGAGCACTTTGGGCATTCAGTTGTCACTTTAAAAAGGACATGCCTTCAGCATAATAACTAAGTCCTAGAGCACAGAGTATATCCCAAGACTAAGAAAAAAAGGTGGGATATGACCCACCATTGGAAAAAATAAAATCGAGTCTGACAGGATCAAAAGTTACACTAATAACGTAGCTATTTGCTGGCTGAAAACCTTAACACTCTTTAAAAAGAAGACAGCATATGAGATCTGATGATTCAGTTCACGAACTCACCCTAGAAAAAGTGCTATGTACCTCATTGCCGAATATCACTATGGCCACCTTCAAAGCATTCCCCTTGGGAAGCTGTGCACTCACACCAATCCCTAGTCCACACTTCAAAGCAATTTTGGAATTCTTTTTCTGGAAGGGCCATGAGAGCTGTTATTGAACAGCACACAACAATAATGAATGCCATTCATCAAGACATTGCCTCATATCAACACAAACACAACTGTTAGACTGTCTAGAGGTTGGGCTGGTACACCAAGGTTATGAAACCTAAGAGTTGTTTGTATAATGCTGCTAATGTAAGTGTATGGTGGCAAGTTTGTGAACTTCTTTGTCACACCTAGTATGGCATCTCTGATGGTGATTCCAGAAGAAGAATTCCAAAATTGCTGTCAAGGATGGACTAGGTGCTGGTGTCCAGGAGGAGTCCTTTGAAGGTGACCATAGTGATATTTAGCAATGAGGTATGTAGCTCTTTTTCTAGGAACTTAATTGGCAGACCTGGTAGTCCATACTCTCTAAAATGTATAACTCCAATGTCTGGTAAACAAGGAAAATATTAGACATCTGAAGAATCAAGAAAATGTAAACCATTATCAAGAAAACAAGCAGTCAACAGAAGATGAAATGTTTTAGTTGCCAGATAATGACTCTCAACTAGACATAATAAGGATCACCAAGAAATCAAAGGGAATAATAGTGATGATTTTTGAGAGTTCAGTAATAACAGCAAAGAATTAGGAACTACACACACACAAAAACATAAATTCTTGAACAAAAAATATATATAAAATGAAAAATGTACTAGATTGCCTTAAGAGTAGACTGAGGACCTTGAATCAAATCTGCTGAAATTATTTTATCTGAAGAATGGAGAAAAGGGATTGGAAAAAAATGAACTGAGGATCTGTGACCTACCTGAAAATATCAACTGTTGTTTATAGGTATAATATCCTAGAGACAGAATATACAGAGAATGGGATAGAAAAATAGTATTTGAATGTGTAATGAGGGCCCTAGTCTGGAAATTATAGTCCTCAAATCCAATAATTTGAGTTGGTGACATATCTACACATTGACCAAAATCATATTTTTATAATATACATATAATTTCATTGTTTTACAAACAATATGAAGTGATAATGTATATTTTTAAGATAATCAAAAAGCCTAATATGATAGCACTTATTTGTTAAAATGCTCTAGCTCCATGCATACAATTCTAACATAAACAAGAGCATGGAATGTGTGATAATTTTATAGGATTTTCTCCTGGCAAAGTATGCTTTCTGCTGGATAATTTGCCTTTATGGATTCCATTTCTGCATCAGACTTTGGTGAGGAATTGAAAGTATTAATGTTTTGGGGTGAAAATAAAAAGGTTCAGAATTATTTTAAAAACAAAATATATTTACACTACCTCCAATTTAAAAAGAAGACAGAGTTTAAAGGGAAACCTTGATCTTTGAGACCACATCATTGATTATAAATTGTTCAGCTCATTATTTAAATGGCCACAATGAACATTATTTGGAAAGGGGATTCTTTCAAAAGGATGTTCACTCTCTTTGGAGTCTAGTCAGACTTGCCTGACTTCTGTGGCTGACCTGTCACCTTTGAACTTGGACAATCTGTCCTGCCTGTGGTCCATCATTCTGGGGGTTCACCTCATTCATTCCAGAATCCAGGCCAGCTGAAGACATTAAAATATTAGTCCAAACCATACTCTAATACCCAACTGGAGAATTCTGTGGCCCAAGGACGTAGTTAGGTGGGTGAATAAATGGTCTGAAGTTTAGCATCGGTATGGAATAGCCCAATGTCCAACCAGGACACTTGTGACATACAGCTGATTCAGGAAAAAGTACATGGTGTCTATTCTTATCATCTTTCTAATGAAATGGATAAAAAAATTGAACACTATACTTCTTAACATCTATAGCTCTCAAAAGGAATGATTGCAAATACTCATTACGATAGCAATAGGATTCAAATTGGGTTTGTCTAACTTTGGAAAGTGGTGCTGTTCAGAATGATAGTAAATTTCACTTAGGAAGTTCAAGTAACATCACATAGTCTTAAGAACAAAAAGCAGGTCAAAGGGCCAAAGCCAAATAAACAGCAGGGCAAGGCCAAGCAGAGAAAAGTGATAAGGCAAAAAATAGAAAGATCCCAAGAGTTAGGACTAACCAATATTTAAATTATATCAGCCAAAATTAAATATTATTTCCAAATTAGTTATGACATTATCATCAGAAAAATTCCTGCTCAGAATGAAATCTTGCACAAAGATGTTAAAGTTTGCAATTTATTTAATATCGGGCCTCAAATTCGCAATTATGGTAGTTGCAAAAGTCAAACAAGTGGAAAGCATATGTAAGTTAAGAATAATCAAAGGATAAACTATAATCAAGGATAGTTCATCATTTCCAAAGTTACAATTATGGATAAGGGTTTGAGCAATGAGTTGTCCTAGGATAGGAAATTAGAAAATAGAGAAGTTAAACATAAGTATAAAATTTAGAAAAATGTTCAAAGGACCTTGCAAAAGAGTCATAATGAGCCTAGAAACATCACATGTTCATTGTTAGGAATGGGTTATTTGTCTTAAAAAGTATACGGAGAGAAGGAGTTACGTGATTTCTAATCTTATAAAGATCCAAATTCAACTATGAAAATGAAAAACATAACAAACATTTACATTGAGGAATGATATCAATAATCATGTCATCTGATATTAAAAGAGAGTTGACAATAAATTAAGAGGAGTTATATGTTCAATATGTCCCTGTCTCGTTCATTCTCTCCCAGCAGTTAATTGTCTCTTCTAATGTAGACATTTTCACCTTAGATTTCCTTAGCTCCTGTGTGCTCATTACTTTAAGATCACTGTGATTATTATTTATCACATCTCTTTCTTGCCCCACTAACATGTAAAATTTAGATAACTTACCTTCCAAAAGACAGTGATTAAACTATCAAGAGAGTTAGATCTGGTCTCCACAAATGCATGAGGAAACAGCATAAAACACCATCATTATGTATAGAAAAGAGAAAATTAAAGCAATTTGGTTGTATTCTACAAACATGGGACAAACGAAAACACTGTTATCTGTTTTTGATATGCTTGTTTAATTTATACAACAATTATTAATTCATGAGAATCATGTCAAAGCACTGGGCAAGTGATATAAAATACAAAGGTAGGGGCTGAGCCCTCAGAGGATCAAAAGTCTTGTCAGGAACGAAAAAAACAGAACACTAATTTGAACCCAGAGGGGTCAGAGAAGGAAAGGATCATTTCCAGATGAGAGCGATCAAGAAGCCTTCAAGGTAGGAGTGGAGATGAAATTTTGAGGAAACAGTTCTAGGAATGTTAATAACAGAACCAAGTTCGTTCAAGGAAGGGTATTAATACCCTTAGATTATAGCAAGCAGTTTGGAACCCCCATGAAATCCAAAGACTTTGTTTGTTACAGTTTGAACATCGAGATGTAGAATATGACCACTCAAGGTCTTTCTTGGCTGTCTAAGAAATCTGTAATTTTTAATGAATAATAGGTGAAATTGAAGACTATTTTAGTAGCATTGGCTGATGGAGGGAGTATTTAAAAAATAATGATAGAAGGAGCAAAGAACAAGGAGAAATGAAGTTGGGAAAGGAGGTGAAATGGACACAAAGTCATGAAATAATAAACAGTTGTCTCGTTAAGAACACTGGAGGAGGCAAACTACTTTGGGACAAAAAAATGAATATTATTTTTCATGATGAAAAAAATGACAATTTTTAGGAATGGTAAGCTGTTTATCAGCATGCATACCCGAGGGTTATGTTTTTTGTTTTTAACCTTCCAGTGAAAATAGTATTATCCTTAACTAAGAATCTAATAACAAATCTTCTTTGGATTGTTATTCTGCACCCTCTTTGGAATATCTGCAGATGATCAAAAGAAATTGAAATGCTTCTTTGTTGCTTATAAAATGTTAGGGGGGAAATTTGCTTTTCAAAATACCAGCTGCAGGGTGAACTTCCAGAAAATACAGCTTTAAATGTTTCCCTTTCTTTTCTTTGAACCCAAATAATCTGTGTATATTTTCACTACCTTTTTACATACACCTTTTAATATTAACCATAAGGCGATGAATGGTGGGGAAGGAAGGAAGGGGAGGGAAGAAACTTTGTCCATGTGAAAAGAGTTCTTTTTATTTTTTTTTCTCGATTTTGCAGAGTGTCATTTTAAATGAGTACTAGCCTAGAGAAGGTTTTTATTGTTTTGAACCACAGGCTTTATATTACCTTAAAAAAAAAAAAAAAAGGAAAGAACTCTCAGCCGCAAGTTGGATGCTGCTGGCAGCAATACAAATCTAGCACCACCCAGGGAGGGAGTGTATTTGTTTCCTTCTCTCACTTCTGTCATTGTTGAGGAATGCTGGACATCCCCAGACAAGGGAAGACTCTGCTCCCCAGCCCCACACCTCGGGCCTCCTCCTTTTGGAACACACAGGTGAGTACATTGAGGTGCTGCTGCTTCATTGTGAGCAAGCTGGTGAAAGTCAAGTGCAAATGCACTGAAGATGCAGAAAGGGTCTCCTCCACGCCTTCGGGGTGCTCACCTTGGCCTGGCTTAGGTCATAAGGTTCTCACTCTGTCCAATAAATTCCTGCAAAGGTCCTCTTATGTTTTATTGTTACTTATATCTTTGCTGCCTGTTTTTTCTATAAGCTATAAAAAACATGAAAACAGCAACTGATTGTTTGTTACAAACCCATGGTTAGTTGTGAATCTATTATTCTTTCACATTCAGAAGTTGTAACATAGCCATCTTTATTGTTGAACAGTGAAATGTCATGTGAAGTTTGGTTTTCTATTCAGTATTTTAAAATAACATAAATGGATAAAATAGACGACTCAACATGGGGCAGTGAACTGAGAAACGGTAGAAGTAAAATTTTCCCATCATGTGGCAGTAGTCTCTAAATATAAAACTCAATGTTATAAATTTGGGTTCTTAATGAATTTTTTATATCACAAATTCTGCTTCCACTTAGATGTCAGAAACTGAGCTGGAAAAGATAAAAGTAAGAACAGCTGAGCATTTTGAAAATGATAAAAATAACATTTCTTGGTTGAAGGAAGGTAAGTTTTCTTGCTCTTGATTTTCTATCGGTGTGAAAAATTTGTTTTTGTTTGTAAGCAAGGAATAGCATGGGGGGATGAGGGAAATGCCCTGGAAGTTCAAATGATATTAGTATTTCTGATTTGCATTAGTACTTTATATTTGCATTCTTTTTTGTTTATTTGTTTGTTTGTTAACACATTTGGCCTAAGTGGTCATTTGAGGATCTTTCATATCAAAGTGCTTCTTATGGCCCTTGTGTTGCAGGAAACATAATTTACTTTGTTGGTAAGACTTATATGCATTTTCAATTCATATACGTGTTATCTCTGAGATTCTTGTAGTGCGGTAGAATATTTTTTTTTCCTTTATAGCCAGGAAGACTAAATAATTTGAGGACAGTATTTTTAAATAACAATCACAGAGAGGAATGAATGCTGTAGGAAAATATGTCTACAAATAGAATCACCATTCACTGCAATTAGAGAAGCCACCTTCTCAAGGGACAATGCTGTCAGCCATGGGCACAGCACGCATAAGAGGGTTACTTGAAATACACACTCAAATCAATATGTTCTTCTATGATGAGTACAAATTTGTGCACTTATGAAATTACCTCTAAAACCATGATTATTTATTAGAAGGCTTGGTTTTATAATCTTTTGATTTTATGAACACCTTTATTGTCTCCTAAAGGAAACTAATTTGGTATTTTTTCTAAATGACTACGCTGTGCCTTTCCCCCCATTTTATGCATCTATTAAATTGTAAAGGGACAGCTCTTAAGTAGTTGAAATTTTAAAAAATTGTTTTACGAGGTCATGGGAAATGGTAATAAACATGTCAAGTACATTATACAACACCAAAATAATAATCAACATGTTAACAACATCTACAATGTGTATTGACATTTATTGATGATTATGCTTAGTCATCACGACAACTCCATGAAGCACTTAACTATCCCCAATTTACCCATAACAAAACAGAGAGTTAAAGAGTTTAAGTAACTTGCCTAAAATTACGAAATTAAGAAGTGCTGGAGATAGGATTCAATTCCAGGTTATATGAGTCTAAAGAAAGTGAACAGAACCACCAACTCATCATGTTCCAAAAAAATGTTTAAGTTACTTGTCAGAACATGATCTGTGCTCAAAAATGTTTTCCTACAGTGTTTAAATCAACACCTCCAACTTCATTGTACCCTCCCGCTCACACCCTCTCTCTTCCTAAATCCCATCCTATCCCCACCCTCATTTTTAAAATGTTTACTTTTCTAAAAAAAATCATTCCTTTTGCCCAAAGACCCAGCCACCACATTGAATAGTGGAGGATAAAAGTTAAAACAGACATGAAGTGTTCTTAGAATCATTTCCTTTCAAAAGCCACAGGGCTACAAACTTCTTTTTATTAAAACATCTTTTATATAGAATTCTTTAAAATCAAAGTAGAGGGAAAAAAATTTCACTTATATAAAGTTCCCCCTGTGTTTTCTTTCAATTCCCAAATCCGTGCAGACAGAGATGTTCTTTATTACACTTATAAAGATTATATTATTTATTTTTACTTTAATTGCTGCATGCTATAGATGTCATATTGAAATTGATAGAATAATCAATTGTTTCCTGATGAGTTTTCTTTTTAAAAAAATCGTGTTCATTAAGTACAACTTGGGCATTGAATTCTCATAATCTATAAAATCTAATTTCCCAGGTGACCTGTTTTATCTCATTTGGACACTTCATTTGAGCTACACTCAAATTATGTTTACTATATTTCATAAAAGGAAATTGAGCCAGATGCTAGATGACAACATCTTAATTGGGAATTATCAGGATGAGTTAGTTTTCAAACATAAATGTCTTTTGTTTTAAATGTTAAGAAAAAGTATATAGGTTGGTTATTTAAAAAAAAAAAAAGACAAACTGGCACAGTGAAAAGATCGTGGCACTGGAAGTCAGGTAGACGTGGTTTGTAAATCTCAGTTCGCCTACATACTAGCTATGTGAATGCAGCGGTTAATTATACTTCCCTGAGCCTCAGTTTCATTAGCTGGGGACCAGAATACTTGCTATATGTGGGAACTAAATTACCTGCTTTGTGAGACTGCGAAAATGAGATTTCATTCTTTCTGTTTCTTTGCCTCTTAAAATCAGGCTTCCCAATAGTAATGTTTTCTGAGAGCTTGGCTCATACCTTGAACAATGTGGAATAGCATTGTATATTTTTATAGCATTTTCTATACATTCCATCATTTGGTATCTACAACAACCAAATGTACAGGAGTCTAGTCCCCATTTTATAGATTAAAGGACTGAGGCTTAGAGACACTTTGGATCTTGTTGAAACTTACAGACTTGGTTAGCAGCAAATTGCATCTCAAAACCAGGTCCCCCAGTCCAAATACAGTTCTTTTTATCACATCACTTTTTTAGTACATAGCCTCCCAGAATTTTAAATTTATCAACCTCCCCTTCCTCTATCTTTGTGTCAATAAATAAATAAATGCTTTAACTTGTTCTAAAAATCTCCCCCCCACCATGAACAAAAAAAGTGGTTGCATCTCACATCTCAGTGTCTGTATTGCCCCCTCTGGCATGTCATCTGAACACTCCTCATTGTTAAAATACGAATAATCACAGCAACATTTTATTGGGGTAAGCGTTTCCCTGGAGTGATCTACACAAAGCACTGAGGGCAGCACGTGACCCACAGTGAGCTTTCAACCAATAGTAGTTACCGTCCCCATCACAAGCACCATCCTAAGAACTGCTCCTCTCCCTAGCTTCTCAGCCTCAAACATTTGTCACCTTTGTCCAGTTCAATGTTTACTAACTGTGGCATGACTAGAGACAAGTTATGAGCATGGCAGAGAACAATATATATAAATATATATATATATATTTTTTTAAAGGAAGCATATTCTTGTGCTCAAGGCACTTATTCTTCAATTAACTCATTCGATTTTCTTGCTTTTTCCAGAAAGCCACCCCCGAGGCTCTTATTTGCTCTCCACCTTTACTCAGTTAGATTAGGGGGCTGTCAAAGTGATGGTAGAAGCCACTGAGGACCTGAAACTGCATTCATTCCAAAGTAAATTGAACTTTGTTTCACCCCCCCTTCAAGCCATGAGGCAATCTTCTGCCAACACCAGTCAAGTAGCCTTTAAATTCTAGACATCCCAAGTTTTAGATTCATCAGATTCCAGGTCCCAACTTAAGGGATTTAGGAGACTATAGGTGGAGCCAAGTAATAAATCCTTAAAAGTAAGAGGTGATTCTGAACTAAGATGTCCAGGGACCATGGTTGGGGAAATTCTGTTTTAGGAGAATCAGGAAAACAAGGTATGAGTTTGAAATAAGCACCAGGTGAGATGAGATGCCTTGTGCAACTGCAGACCAAGGTGGGCTGGGAAGTCCAGTCTTGACGGCAATCACAATCTGAGCAGGTAAAGAGAAGGAGGTAACACTGGGAGCTGGCACCCGGGCAGGAAGATGCCTATTTTGGTTTTAGGGAAATGGGCATATTGGCTGATTGTTTGTATGTGGATTAACACAAAATGACGGGAGAAAACAGACCGTGTGCTGACTACACGTTAAGTAGGTGGACCCTGTCACTTCAGGTCTGAAGGCAGCTTTGGGTGTAGAAATCTGTAAATCTGTAACAGGTATGCAGAGTCAGGCATGGCAGGTGGAGGCCAGGTTAAGGGAGGAGGGATGGTGATGATTAGGTAGCAATACATTCAGAAGCCCTAAAAGGAGAAAAACATGACCTGAATAAAAGTCATATCAAAGAGAGGAGGCAAATAGGCCCAAATGTGAAAAACTTTATGGAGGAAAAATTGATATAATATAGAAATTGGGAGAAAAAATCGCAGCTGGAATAGAATGGCATGTAATGCCCCATTAAGTCAAGGAGTATTGTGGGTAAGCATTTCAGTGCTTGTAGCTCACACCATTGGATACGGAAGAGAAACAGCAAGATGAAGGGATGGAAGCCCTTAAATTGTTGTCATTTGCAGTTTAAAATCACAGCATCACCAACGATTGAAATTCACACAATTTCTTATAGTGTCTCCTGATTTTTCAGGCAATCTAAATTTCTATATGAAATCTTCTGATTGTTAAAGGTTAGGTAATGATAATAACAACAATAACATATCATTTGGGACAAATGAAACCAGGTTCTGGGGTCTATTTCAGTACGTAGGCTGTCAGTTGGTAACTTCTGTTCTAGGAATATAAATTTCTAAACAAAATGCAATACAATTTCCTGAAAATTGGTTTCTCACAAACATTGCTGCATCTGTCTCTCTATCTATCTATCATCTATCCATCCATCTATATCTCTCTACACACATCTACACATTTATATGTCTGAGCAAAGTCAAGCAAAGCCAATGCGTATATACATGTGTCTCTCATTATATATATGCATACACATTTATATGTATGAACAAAGTCAAGACACTAATCATTTCACCTAAAAAATATGAAGTTAAGGATATTGAAATAAAACTCTTGTTGTTTAGAAAACCAGCTACCTATAATTGTTTTAGTGGACCGTTCTCCTCATGGTTATAACAAACAGTGCAAAGCAAAATCATCCCTAGTTACAAGTGTACCCTCAATGTGCCAGAGCAGTAGTTTTGCAGTCTCACCAGGTGTTGGCGCTGTCCAATAACTGTCAAGTTGAGTGGTACCACAGTGGGAAAATTCATGCTTAGAGGAAAAAAAAAAACCAAACAAACAACAACAACAAAAAAAACTTGACCAAAAAATAAGAATGAAGGAAATGAAAAAAGATTTTCTCTCACCGTCCATAAATGCTAAGAAAGCATAGATGATGAGAATTCTATAGTTATTTTGAACTAAGTATAGCATCTTTCTGTGAACAGTTACATGGTGATCACAATCTTCAGTGTTTTAAAAATCATTACTTAGGTTCATTATAGAGGACACTCACCTAAACTTACTACTGAAGTAGAGGAGTTGGGTCACCAATGACTTGGCACGGTGAATGCCCTGGTTATAATTTAATCAAGATTAATAAATATTGGAAACTCATAATCCAAGATAGCATGAAAGAGTCTAGAGCTCCAAAAACCCAGGTTCCAAAGTTTCTCTTTTCAATATAATGCAAAACCTCAAGTGCAAAACACAAAAATCCTTTCTCGTTCCTGAACTTCCAAGTTGATTTTCAAATGAGATGAATTGAGAATCTTTCTCGTATTCTTGACATTCACAAATTCCCTGGATTTCCTTTTAATTCTAAGTGAAGACAACTTTACTTCATTTTGCTCAAAAAATAATTTCAGATGGTGAATATTAAAACAATTCCAAGGTATGTATCTTATTCAATTCAGTGACCATTTGATGTGGCTCCTCTTGAACTTGCAGGCAACATAACAAGGCAAAGAAACAAAGATGCTCCCAAAGGAAAATGTCACAGTTTCTGCCCTCAAGGAACTCTTGTATTTACCTGCTTAATTATAATGACTAAACATTAATCCATGCTAATTCTCTCACAGACAATTCTCATTTCTAAAAGGGCTATTTGTGCGTGTGTGTCTAGCTTAAAATTAAGCCACACGAATAACCATTTTAATTGTTAATTTTCACAAATAGCATATCTTGAGATTCCTTTTATAAGTAAACATAGAAAATGGAATCATTAGCTCTTATTTCTGTAGTTTTCATTGACTTGAGAAAGTGTGTTACAAAATTACTAAAACAAGAGTGAAGAAACGGTGATACCCAAACAGGATGTTGTTTTGTTTTGCTTTAGAGCATAGCCGATAGGAAAAATTGGATGTGAAAATGCGCCATGACATGTCATATAAATAAGTAAAACAAGGACATGGAGAAGATAATTTCACAAGGGTAATTGTTCTGAAGTTTTGAAACAAGATGATGAGCTAGAGCTTGGCGTGAGAACTATTCTTTAGAATCAGCAGTTGAGGAAGTTCTCTCCAAGGGAAAGTCATTTGAGCTTGAGACTTAAATAACAAGAAAGAGTCAACCATGCAAAAATCTGGGAAGAGCATTTGTTCCACCAGGGAGAAGAGGCTGTGCAAAGACAAAAGGTCTCAGGATGACTGGACAGAAAGGAAGACAAAAAGGGAAGGAGGGTGGGAGGAAAAGGAAAGTGTTTTAACTGGGGGAATAATATAGTTCCTTGCTGGCCAGTCAACAGATCGAATATTCTTTTTCCTGATTGGAATTAGAAGACATTGGCCATGCTAAACAGGGAAATATCCGTGCTCCTTTACATCGTAGGAGGAAAAGTGAAATAAACTAGAAGACAGTGGCAGCTCCCCAAACAAAAGGTGATGATGGGGACAGGGTGCAACTATGAAGATGGGCGGAGCAGAGGTAATTGGGTTAGAAACCACAAAACTGTCTGGTGCCTTGGTATGGAGTAATAGAAAGAAAGCGGGACACTGCAAAGTTGTAATGCTGTATGGGGGAGTGCAAGAGGAACTGGTTAGAAAAGGGAGAATCAGGAGATCTGGGTGGGGCTGGTTGCATGAGATCTCCCCATGAAAATTATCCATTGGATAATAGGATCTAGGAGATTGGTTGATCTACTTGGAGTAATATAGACAAGGGAATTCTTCCTGAGATTTTATTTAGGCCTGGAGGCTTAGAAGGCAGCTGATGAAAGGGCAAGTAATGGAAATGAAATCAAATTTCTGGTAGAAGGAATGACAAGTATAAAGGAACTGGGAAGGAAAGGACATTACATGCTCTAAGAAGTGAAAGAAAAGAAGAGTGACTGGGGCGTCTTGACCCAAGAGAAAGTTAGCATCCCACGAGGGAGAAGTCTGGCTGGGAACAGGCCCTGGACCCCTTTATAAACCCTGGTTGACATTTTGAATTTCACTACTCACTTTGCTCTGGGAATCCCTCCTACAGATATGTTTTATATTCTGGTAGTTAAATGCATGTATACCCCACTATATTTTATACTCCAAAGAATATAAGGTGAAGAACTATCAAAGAATGGGACATGGCTTATAAAATTTAGCAATGTTAAAAGGGGAGCTTTATCTCTTCTTGAGTAGAAAATAACAGACACTGATTCAAGTTTAATTAAATTTATTGGAAGTCTTGGTGGTAACTCAAAGGAAAGAAAAGAAGGAAAACCTGGGTCCAGGAGAGGCAGGAACCCAACCCATCTCTGGAGAGTCTGACAGCAAGACTTACTAATGCCAGGGCTTTCCAGAAAGTATGGAGTCCTGCATATGTCTAGTTTTCATGCTATATGTCTGGACAGCCCACTATACTCAGGTAACACACCTACAATAAATTAGACCCGTATAATCTTTCTGTTCTCTTATTTCCCCCCTCAAGACTCCAAGTCCAGAGGAAGAAAACTCAATAGCTTTGGCCATGAATCTACCTCCTGAATAAACAAGGCAGGGGACCTTGACCAACAGTCCCACAAAGTTACATACAATGAGAGTTTCTAGTACCAGAATAAAGGGGGAAGAGATGCTGTGTGGCCCCAGCATAATGTCTAACAGCCAGTGCCAGTGATCCACACTTTTCTCCACAAGATATAACATTTTCTTAAGAACCTGGTATGTAATGCTGATAAAACACTGAACAGTCAGGAAGGGGAGTACTTATTTGAAATGTATTGGCCTTCTACTGAAGTTCAAATGTCAGAATCATTCTGATTCTCTGATAACCTTAATTTACGTTTAGAAAGTTCAGTAAAAGATGAGATCTTCTGGTGTTCTCAGAGGTCAACAAATTAAATTCCAGTGGCACATCCTATCGCTGATGGTTACAATTTCTCTCCAACTAAGCCTATAAAGTAGTAAGTTCATTTCGTATAAAATGATGATGTTGATCCCAACGGAATGGAGGGCTGAGAAGATGCCATGTCAGCCTTGAGACCATGACCACATGAATTAATCAGTGCAAAGTCCCTATAAGTTGTTAAATTGCAGATTTAAAGACTCTCCCTCAATGATGATAGAGCAGTTCATCAAATCCAGAATGATCTTAGCTCACCATTATTAACTGCAATTTTATGAACTAGGAGCGAAGCAATCTGTAGAGATCGGGAACCAATCCCTCCTGCCTCAACAGGAATAAGAAAATTGTAGATAACTAGAAATTTCAAGAGATTTACACCTTGCAAGGGAGATTTTCAGTAGAATCATTCATTTTCCTAGATGTCACAACAGCTGTTGATGTGATACACTTAATCAACATTATTATAAAGAGCAATCTTATACTGAGAGGGAAAACGTCTTTTATGTTCTATGCTTCAGGAATAAGGACATTCCATTTCTTGTAAATTCTACAAAGAGATACTTTACTTTTATATGATTATGGCCCATTTCTTTCTGCATTTAGAACCGCATTTAGAGGGAATATACTCTCTAATAAAATGCACCTACACCAGGCGTTCCCCAGACCATTAGGATAAAAAAAAAAGAAAGAAAGAAAAAGACGAGATTGTGAATAGAGCAAATGAAGACATCACTCTACAGGCATAAATCACTTCAACCATTTTAGCCATTATTTAAGCCTGTCGAGAAGTAAATGTGCAGCAAAGATGAAAAGCAAGGGCAATGACAGTCTTTCTGCCAGTGTATAACTTCAAGAAAAAGCAGAGAGGACAACTCGCAGAGGCGTAGTGTTAAATAAGACATCAGGAGATTCTTCACTTTGAGCGAATTTCCACACCAACATGGGTCTGAAATGAAATTGCTCCACTGTAGAAGGTAAGAAAGGCGCTTCACAATTTCTGATCTCAAACAACAGAGAACGAGAGAGGAATCTCTGCATTTTAGCTCCTCCTTCACTTACCCAATTTAATTTCTTTTCTATTTAGAAATGTCAGCATCATAGATAAGAAAAGCATACTTCTTCTAACATTAGCAAAGGACATATGTTAATACTAAAACATATTGAATATAAATTTCATAAAAATATAAGATGTATATACAAAAAGATCTTCTGGAGAATAAAGAATATATCAAAAATCTATATTTGGACCAAACATTCATCAAAAAGGAATTCACTCCTCACATGTGTCTTAAAACTAATTTATTAAACCCATCAGATCAACAAGAAAAAACACTCCTACTCTAAAGAAGCATTTGTTTTCCAAAATAATATAAAATTAAGTAAACCAAATCAACAAATGTTTTCATTTCTTAAAAGACACAGATTTCCACAAGTAATAGACAATAATTCTCATGCTCAAGGAACCTGACAATTCAGTTGGGGAAATAAAATATCAACAGCATAGACTGTTTACCATAGGGTGCAGAAAAACACAAGCTCTTCGGCGGTATTTGCAATACAGTAGAACATGCAAAAACAATTTGGATGCAATTTTTCAGTATCAAATCTCACAGCCACTAAACCCTATGAATACCAACAATTCCTTAGATGCAGATTTATCTTAAAATTAAAGCAGAAGGTTTTTGTTTGTTTTGTTTTGTTTTTAATGGACTTAGCTGGTTTGTGCTGAAGCAACTATGTACCAAGGAGTTACTTGAAACAGGGTTAATTTAAAAATATTCACTTAGATTTCTTAACATATGTCTCTTAGAACAAAAGACCTTTTGAGTAAATATTCTTTATTGCTCGGGGTTTTTCTTTTAAAGGAAAAGGGAAAACACCTGATATCCTCTTTTTAAATGAGGGAAAACTACACCATAAGTAGAGATACTTAATACATAGTTCACGTTTCCAAGGGAATTTCCTAAGTGAATTATTTATTTAGTAATGAAAGGAGAGAAAATTACCTTGAGGATTTTTTTTTTTTACTTTAAAAACAATAACAACATAACGTGGACACATAGTCCAAGGCATGAATACTTTGGAAGTGTTCGAATCAACGCCCACTAATTAAAAAGCAAGAAAATTTTCTGAAATGAGAGAAATCTAGCTCTGTGGAAGTAGCCATTATAAGTTTTTACATAAACAAACCACAAGAGCCTAAGAGCTTAACCTGTTTACTTAAATAAGCTAGGGAAAGTTGAAATGGATAGAGGTTGTATGATGATTACCCTAGGCCACAAAAAGACTGGATATCTTGGTGGAAATTAAGTGTTTAGATATTTGGGCCACTAGAAGGCTGTAATTAGAAAATGCAAATGGAAAAAATTACTCTAAATCCCCACACCTGTAGATAGCCTTGCACTTGTCTACATATACAGACACATGAATTTGTAGTTTTAATGAAATTTGATTATGCAATGTATTTAATCACAGTACTTGATGACTCATAAATGACCATGAATACCTTTCCACGGCAAAAAACTATAGATGTAAAGCATCACTTCAATAGCTGTTCATGTGGTGTTCTGTGAAGGAATAAAATATATGTAACCAGTTAAGATATTCAGGTTGTTCTATGTCTTTGGCTTTTTAAATCTCAAAGAAACACATTAATAATACAATGTGTTCCGGAATTTTCTTATTCACTGACTAACCAAAACACCATGTAAGGCCCTCACAACTTACCTTTGGTTTTTGTGCATCAGTTTCAGCGTAGTTGCCTAAATATCATATACAGAAGGTATTACCATACTTTTTCTACAAACGAGGAAGTAGAGGGCAGAGGTATTTAAATAATTCGGTCCAGAGTCACATAAGTACTAGACAAAAGGATTCCAAATCTCAAACCAGGTATTCTGATCCTAAATCCAGCGATTTTTCCATTACAGACTCTGCTCTGAAATATACTTGAAGATAGATAACCGATAGCCCCTCATTTGCACTCATTTTGACAAGTAAAATTAAAGAAGACTGGAAAATTGGGGGAAGCTGATACACCTTTAAACCTGTGACTCATTTAGTTGTATCCTCTAACCACATATCTTTAGCGCAGTCATGGCAATTTGAATGGGAAAGAAGACTTAGTTATAAAATGAAGCCAAGATTCTGAAGCCAACTTATCTGTAGATTGCAGTGATTAAATAGTTCAGAGTAAATTACAACTTTGCAATATTGCTGCATTCATATTTGAGAGATAAAAGTTGGAGCTCAGCTCTCATAACATCCAGTCACTTAAGACACAAATGAATTATAAGGATGCATCATTTTAATAACTCCTCACGATGCTGGCTAATGAAACAAAAACATGGCTACTGAGGGGAGGGAAGTGGAAATCTCATTTTGTTTGCTTATCTTTGTGAAATAAGCACTTGAAAATAAAACGTACCATATCAAAGTGAGGGAAAAAATAACTCCAGTGGCAGCATCAACTATGATCAGATTAAGAAACGGCAATATATTTTTGCATGGCTAATAAACAGATCAAAACCCTGAAAACTGTAGGATATTTGGATGCCAAATCTAACTTTAATTTTCAAGTACGCCTATCTGGCCAAATTATCTCTCCCGCAATAAAATGATATTATATACAGCCATGTTTTCTCATATTTAGCAAGTAACACCCTTCCATCAATTTAGACAAGATCCTCCTGGTTTTCCTTGTTATATTTAGAATTTTCAAAAATTTGTCCCCTTAAATCTTTAAATAGCATAAAGTAGCAAAGAATAAAATATACCACTTGGTAAAAGCTTTAAATCAGAAACAAATATAACATTTTTCAGGTAGCCCTCATGAATCCATTGGTATTGATCATACTTTTCAATCACAAATTAAATTCAATTATATTTTGGTCATGAGAAGCCAAAAAACTTTTGTGATAAAAAAAACTTTTTAGTGAAAGATTTTTTTTTTTTTTTGGTTAATCAAATAATACTTTACAAATTATCTGATTTCTTAACACATAACCCACAAAAGGAAAAAAAACAGTAACAAAATGCATTAAAGAGAAAATATTTTAAACTCCTCATTTTATGTAAGGAATCTAAATCAAATATTTTTCCACCCTTGAAGAAAGAATTTAATGCAGTTTAAAAAATTCTGAATGCACAAATATACAAATTGCTCCACAGGGCACCCAAACATATGCCATAATAAGTATCTATGTTTCTGTTTAATCAATTGAAACTATGGAGATTACATGAATATGTCATTAATAATAAAAAAAAGAACTAAGTAAACAATTTGAGAGAAGTGCAGAAGTAGTCAAATTACAGCCTTCTATTGGCTGAAATATATAAACTCTTAATTTCCATTAAGATGTTGAGTCTTTTTTGTGGTCTCACGTAAGCATTGTACAACCCCTATATAGCCCAACTTTCCTTAGCTTGTTTATTTAACTAGTAAATTCTTGGACTATTTCACTTTCTTTATGTAAGAACTTGTTTTATAACAACTAGTTACCTAGAGCTAGGCAAAATAATTTGTACACTTATTTCAGTTGTCTAATCTTAAATTTGACAAGCGAAGTATTTTGCTTAAATATAAATTTTCTTTGTTTTCCTTTTTAAAGTAAGCAAGTTTCAGAGAGAAATAGATTTCTATCTTGCTTTTGCTCAGGCTGGTCTCAAACTCCTGAGCTCAGGTGATCCTCCTGTCTCGGCCTCCCACAATGCCAGGATTACAGGCATGAGCCACTATGCCTGGCCTTTTGAGTTATTTTATTTACAAAAGTATATTAAGCAATATCAAGGTGTCAGAGGTTATGGGTTCTAGAAACTGGGGCTCAGTGTTTCTTTAACTTTGGTTACCTCCAGCTAATCCATCATATTCCCTGGTAGGCTCTGGAAGCAACAGTTAATAGTAAGAAAGAATTATGTTTAGACTTTGTTTTGGTCTGTTACTCAGACCAAAAAACAATAAGCTGATTTGGAGAGAGAACACAATACAGGGTTTAAATGAAATCT
This sequence comes from Arctocebus calabarensis, assembly GCA_963573935.1. Classification (NCBI taxonomy): domain Eukaryota; kingdom Metazoa; phylum Chordata; class Mammalia; order Primates; family Lorisidae; genus Arctocebus; species Arctocebus calabarensis. The sequence continues at coordinate 63,097 of CAUYON010036212.1, forward strand.
CATGTTTCAGACTACAACTTATTTGAGAGCTGATAGGAAAAAGAAGTCTGTGTTTAGTAATAGGGGTAGAAGACTGTGGCTTGTTACAAAGTGAAGAAAATGACTGTCCCCTTTTCCATCAGTAAAAAAGCTGCTTCTTTGAATAAAATATGAGTTTTAAAACAAATTCAGAATTCTGTTGATGTCGCTAACAAGTTGATGCATACATTAGACCCAGTCATAAATGCCATACAAGTAAGCAGGAAGGTTTACTAGGGGAGGTTGGTTCTATTTTGACACATAGTTTTAGCTTTGTTGTTGCCATGAAGATTAAGGAATGTAATAAGAAAGTAAGACAAGCACAGAGGAGATAAGGTAGGGAGCACATTTATATCAAACCATATTCAGTTTTATAAAAATAAAGTTTTACATTAATACCAAAATGCAACATCTTTGCTTTAGATGTTCAATGTGAATCGGAAGATATCAATATACAGCACTAAAATCTTTCCATTGTAGTACCATTGGGAATGATACAGTTAGTAAGGCGGAGTCCTTGGGACTACCATATTTGATATCTGGATCTGCTACTTATTAGATATTGATCATGGTAAAATCACTTACCATTACTGAAATTCAGTTTCCAAAACTATAATTCAAAAATAATAATGGCTTCTGCAGGAGGCCAAGTTGGATTGTCTTCCTAATTCTCTTATTTTTCTTAAGGACTCCCAATTTTGTTCAGGAATCCACCCATGTTGGTGCAATCGTGCGTTTTCAGGGAGGCTGGGCTCATCACTCATCTCAGCAAGTGGGACAAATTCTGATTGTTCCAACCTGATTACAGTGATCCCATTGCCCTTGCCAGTGATCCTTTCAGGCAACAATTTGTGAAATAATTCCGGATAAAGAAACATGAAGGCCCATCTGCCAAGGGATTCAAGTAAAGGGTTTTACTTTGTTTTATCTTGTTGAGAGGGGAGGTTGGTTGCTTGGTTGTTTTATTTTGCTTTGTCTGGGGATGGAGGAGGTGGCTCCTAAGATAGTTTACAAGAAAAAATAGTCTCCTCTTTTGGGTACTGTCAAGTTGCTGTGTGATGCTTTGAAGATGGGAAACCATCTTATAATCCTAAGGGAAGCAACATTGAAAAAAGCCATGTATCTAACCTAAAATGACACAGAAAAAGTAAAGATAAAAAAAAAACTGGACTCTTAAAAGTCTTGCTGAGCTGTTGAATTAATCAATCCTCAAGCCGCCCTACCTCTAAAATTGTTATGTGAGTAATAAATTGCCTTATGTTTTAAGCTAGTTTGAGGTGGAATTTTCTGTTATTTACAGCTGAAAGCATCCTAAGTGACCCAGCTACCTTGCAGAAATAGCAATAATGAATGACAAGCACTTAGTACCCAATAGTAGCTACTATTATTATCATACCTTTTTTCTTATAGTCTTTTTTTGGAGGGGTCTTTCCGTCCCTTTTCCTGACTTTCTGAAACCATCAGGGAATGTGTGATTTCTTAGTCCTTTTCATATTTCCCTACCTATGTACGGCAGTGTCTAGCAACAGTAAGTGCTTATATATATTTGTTAAATTGAAATTGAACTGAGTCTAAATATCCTCAGATGTTCTACTGCAAGGTCGATTGATGAGCTATGGTGGACAAGTTTCATTTGCAAAAATAGAGAATATTTTATAAAGAATAGTATTAGCAGCATCAATGTAATTTTCATTTTAAACACTATGTTTTTCATGATAGATAAAGAAAAATTAATTTCTAGAAACATTTTTAAATGCTCGAGCAGTATTATTTTGAACTGACATATATGTAGTGCTGAGAAAAAGAAAGTAAGATGATAAAACTTAAAACACGGCAATGTCTTTTTCAAACCAAGCTGTATCCTTACTAAACATTGTCACATATTAAAAATTCATTTGACTGTTGCCCAAGGTACATCCTAGATCCTGCGTTCGTATTCCTGAGTGATAGCTTGGACTTATATTTATATGCTCCCTCTTGTATCCGATAACTTGCTCTTTTTTTTCTAACTCCAAGAATGTCTTTCTGCCTCAATGTACAACACAAAATTAAAATAATAACAGAGAGAGGTACAGAAATTTTACCAATTAATAAATATAACCGGGCTCAGGAAAAAGGTCCTTTTTAGCCTGAGAATAATAGATTCTCATCATTTTTTTCCTTAAGACTACCCGAATGAATATTGATGTAATTTTAAAGATCCTGTTACTTCTAGTGTAATGGAAGGATGTGCTAGAAAGAGGAAATGGGAAGCTAAGCAATGGTCCCACAATAAAAGTCTCATCTGGTGGTAAAAACTAACCTAACACCACCTCGGCTCACTGAATTAAGGTTCAGTTGTTTTGTTTTTCACAACCTTAAATTAAAATAAAATTTCCTCTGTTCAGAAATCTAGGCAACCTCACCAATAATGCTCACAATAGTAGGATCAACAATATCTGTGATTTTTGTCACCAATAAAAACAAAAGGAATTTTTATACCAATTTTGTATTAATTGCTATTGATATTACAGTACACCATTGAGTCCCATTCCAAATTTAGTTATAGGACTTCTAGGTTGCATTGTTTAATGTATTGATGAAGGGGCACATATGTTACTAAGTGACAATTTAAAAGATCCTGGATTACTGCATGTAATTGTTTTTCTTTATAGCACTACGTATGTTATTTAAGAGCATGATTTCTGAAAGGGGTTGGTAGGCTTCACCAAACTTACACTGGCAGCTAAACTGATGGAATGCAAATGAGCTGTGTGCTCCTAGAAATCTAAAAATCCAGGAGTGCGGTTAACACTGATTTTCTTTCCTTGCTATAAGTCCTGCAAAGGCCCCAGCTAGGAAAGCCTTTACATCCTTCAAAAAGTTAAAACCTTGAAGTTGTCAGTATTTAGTTGTATGTATATTTCTACACTGATCTTAGCCAAAAGGCCAAGAAGCAATGTTGTTGTATGTGTATTTCTCTTGTTTAATCACAACATACAAACAACCAAAAATTTATCTTCTTAGATCAGTTTCAATCATACATATTCTAAGCCTGTAACTGAGATTTTTATAGGATTTTTATCAATGTGAGTTTACCTTCAAAGGCAAACATTTGAATAAAGTTGCTATTTTTATTACAATTTTATTGGGTAGCCATGAAAAGAAAATAATTTATTTTCTCTATATATATATCAGTGTACAAAGATATAATTTTAACTAGGTGCACATATAAAAGAAGAAAACATTTGGAAATGAATCATTTTTTGTCAAATTATTAGAAAGTTTAAAGGGCTAATTTTCATAGAAAAAAATGCATCCCAATGTAAGACAAATACAAAATAGTTGGACATAAAAAATAAATCATAGGTCATGAACTTTCCTTTTTCTAGGAAACCAAAGGAATAAGACACACGTGAATTCCAGCTCTGTCTTTGCCATTGCTTCCTGGTTCACCTACATTACTATCACTAATAGTGGCATCATGATTAATAATATTACTATTACTAATAATGGAATCATGATTAATAATACTGAGCAACGGCAGTTGAATTTGCTGTGTGTTAGGCATGGTGGTTGAAGATGGAGCTGTCAAGGTCAATAAGTATTAGCCCTCCAAGACTCCAGTCTACAGGCAGGTATCACATATTATGCAATCAGCTAAATATAATCATTAAATACAATTCTTACTGATGTATGGAAGAAAATCACAAAGTGTATTATCTCACTTTATCTTTATAAGAACTCTGTGAAATAAGTATTATCTCCAATTAATCAAAAGCAGCATGAATTCAGAGACATGGACAAATGTGCCCTGTGTCACGTGACTATGGGGGTTACAGAGACACCAGTCTAACAGGAGAGGTCAAAATGCACAAAGCTAATCATAAAGAAATAGCTATAATGTTTCAGATAATAATGTTTACCTTCTTGAAGGAACAGTCTATTCATCTTTGAAACCATTGCAGGTTGTATATGATAGATAAAGCTTAATTGAATGGATTTTATTTTTTTAGTTTATATATACATATATATATGTTTTGGGGGGATTACAGAGTCTCACTTTATTGATCTGGGTAGTGCTATGGCATCTTAGCTCACAGCAACCTCAAACTCTTGGGCTCAAGCAATTCTCTTGCCTCAGCCTCTCGTGTAGCTGGGACTACAGGGCAGCACCTGCCACAATGCCCAGCTAGTTTCACTATTTTTAGTACAGACAGGTTCTCAGTCTGACCTAGGCTGGTCTTGAACTCCTGGGATCAAGCAATCCACCCATCTAGGCTTCCCAGGGTGCTAGCATTATAGGTGTGAGCCGCCATATTTTCCTCAACTGAATGTGTCTTAGAAATAAAGCAGAATCAATGAAGACCATTGGACAAAATTTAAGTAAGAAGTGAAGGACGAGAGAACAGAAAATATTAGACTCCAACATTCTTCCAGGAAGCCCAATATGAGATCTACAGATACACACCTTGGAAAAAAGGTATTAAAATGGCAATATAGTATGTGAAGTTTAGTCAGCATCTACTATATGGGGGACAGATACATGTTGTCTTGAATGGTCTATTTCCTATTTGTTGTCAGTGACTCCCAAAAGTACTGGTGAAAAGGTAGCAAGTCTGTCGTGTGTACCAGAAGGCTGAGTGAGAGCATGTTTGCCAAGGATTTACCATTCCTGGCTGCTGATGCTTCTGGCACTAGCTAAGGGTATTGTTATTACAGGGAATCTCGAAGGAATCTCAGAGTGTCATGATAAATAAGATCGCAGAACAGAAAAAGCAGAGAACACTGTGAAAAAGGCAAGAGCAGCTATGTACAAGACACTAGGTCCATCCAGCGAAGGAATTTAGGTGTTCTGCTTAGAGGAATTAGTAACACAATTTATTAGTTATAATAACAATAAAAGTGTACACGCAGCACTGTACTAAGCACTTCCATGTAGACATTCACTGAAGTGTCTGCTGTGTGAGATGGCTGCTATTATTATTCCCTGTTTTATAGTCTATAGATGAGAAAGCCGAGCTGTAGATCATGTAACCTGCTCAAAAATCCACTCCTGGTAGGCAGGGGAGCCGGTTTCACATCCCAGACAAACTGGCTTCAGAGCCCTAGCTGTTAACCTTTAAAATATGCACAAAACACTTTTTCTGGCAAAACTGCTTTAAGAATATACCTTCCCCTAGCAAGAAATAAGTAAAAACTACAGTGGTAGGTTTAACCCACAATATTGTCAATGAAATTTCAGAAACACATAGATCAGCTAAACTAACTCCATGTGCTCTGATATTTGTTATTCTTCAAAGTCAGGGGTTGTTCTTTTTTATGTTTCTGCTTTCTGTTTTCAGAAAGGTTAATAGAGTTTTGTTGGAAGCATATGAAGAGTTGAATGCAAATTTTGTTAGTTTACAGTTTAGAATCAGGCTAACATCACTCTATTAAAATTATAGGGCAGGATTACAGAAATAAATTACAGGGATTAACAAGTACAAATATAGTATGTGAAATTAACAAGTACAGTAATTTTAACGAACTACTGTCAAAATCACTGTTAACACTTTTCCTGCTAGTTAATGTTCATTAAGTCTCTCTAGTGAGATAAAACATATAAATGAAAGATAACATGACTCTTGCTTTCATGGAACTTTAACTAAAAGAAGGCAACAGTTTTAAAAGTGGCACTCATAAAAACCGATCTAGCTGAATTTTAAAACTAACTTCATTCCAGAATTTTTAAAAGCCAGTAGCCAGTATCTCTGCAACCCAAAGGCATAGAAAGCCCTTTGTCTGACAGTGGAGTAGTGGAAGACTAGAGATCAGGGATCAGAAGTGAAGTGGAGCCGATCATCTTGTAAGATTATTAACAGTATGTATATTAACTAATTGATTTTTGACATTTTACACGCTCTTTCAAAAATCTATTATGTAGTCACTATCCAGATTTAACAGATGTTAACATTTGGCCATATTTGCCTTTTTCTTTTTCTTTCTTTCTTTTTTTTAAAGAAGTAAGCATCACATACCCTTTATTCTGTCTTATTCTGCATAAAATCAAGATTCTAACTTGAAACTGTTTGACCAGACCCTAACTGTTACCATAATAGGTACTAAGATCCTTACCCAACTATGGATCCCATTAATCTAACCAAGCAGCAGGTAGGTGGGGGCGCAAGCCCATTGTACAGATGAGGCAACAGAGGTCAGGGGAGACTGAGAAACGTGAGACTTGAATCCAGACACTTCTAATTCTGATACTGATGACCTCCAATCTCAAAGTGGTTAAGGAATGCCACATGTGGGGTTCAAATGTGCTTTCAATGCTCTTTTACTTTGCTCAAATCTATGGTAGCTGAGAAAAATGATAGTATTCATCAGTATGAACAGTGATCATCCAGTTTCAGCTTCTGCTATTCCAGGACCTATTCATTCCATCGTTACTGAGCATTTACTATCTACCAGGCACAGTACATTGAAAACGGTCCCCAACCAAAAAACAATCCGTTGGAGGACTGTACAAATTTACAAAGGTCCCGCAAATCTATTCCAGTGTCTTCCTTCCTAATAAAGTTGAAGTCACAGACCTCTTCTGCCCCAGGACTGCTGCACTCCCAGCCTCCTGGTGCTGCTGTACATGCCAGGATAAATATGTCCTATTGTTGGATTATGAATCAACCAAAATCTCCTTTTGTGGAGAAAATACCACCACGGTCCCCAAGCCTCAAAGCCTGCATGACTGGGATGTATTCAACTGCTTCTTTGGTCTCCTGGTCTGTTTTGTCTTGTTCATGGAGTTCACCTGGATGACAGGTCTGTCTAGACACACAACGGTTATAGAACTCATCTTTTATTCACCTTTTCCTATTTTATATTAGTAAACAAATGCTGGCAGATTCATTCATTCTAAAATATTTACTTAACTATTCCCTTTTCCGGGTACTGTTCTAGGCATAGCCTGGAAAGAATGAACAAAATAGTTGTGATAGCTGTATTTTAGTCAGAAACAGCAGGCAGTAAGTAAAGAAATAAATGAATTTTGCCTATATAGTATATCTGGTGACAATAAGAGGTAAGAAGTTGGAGCAGAAAGGGCAGAAATAAGATACTCAAGGAAGACCTCTCTGATTTGGTATCATCAGGCCAAGACCAGCAGGGAAGAAGGACAAGAGCCGTGTTTATGTCAAGAAGGAAAGTATTTCCAGCATAGAAAATAGCCAGTGCAGAGTCCCCATGGCAGGAGAATGTTCAATGTGTTCTGGGCTAATGAAGTAGGATGAGCCAGACTGAGTGATAAAGGCCGGAGAGCTCAGAGCCCTATCCCAGAAGAGCTTGCAGGCCGTATAGAGCTTTAAAGTTTAATTTGAGAGATGTGGAAAATCATTAGCACGTGTAAATAGCATGATCTGATTTGAGAAATTTAGGGAAAAGATAAGTTAGTCTTTCGGAATTACACAGAACACATCCGATTCCTTGTGGGTCAGCACCTGCCATTGGTATGTCTGTCCACGAATGCTTCCATTTCAAGCCAGGGCCGGCTTTGTGCCATGCTCCGGGTGTTTTAGTACCATCAAGGGCCATCTACACTAGAATTACCCAAGATGCTTTTTAAAACTGAAGATTTCATGGCCCCATCAATTATATAATGAACTAGAATTTCTGTGGCTGCAGCTAAGATTCTGCATTAAACAAGGTGTCCTGGTGACTTATATGTCTGAGAATTTTGAATTACTAGAGTCAAGAAAAGCTTTGCAGAGAGCGGGATTCTCGAACTGAGTTCCAAAGACAAGAAGAAATTAACTTGTTGCGGAGCGGCAAAGAGCAATGATGGTGAAGATCCTTCAGGGAGAACCATCGTGGATGAATTCCTGGAGACATAAAATACCAGATATTTAGGTTGCAGTGTAAAATTTGACATAACTGGAATGATTCATGTGTTAGTTTTGATTTTTTACCTTGTGGTTGGCATAACTGTGATCTCATTTTATCACCTCAATTACCATGAAAAGGAACTTAAGGAAAGTGTGGGTTGAGAATCAGGGGAACTAAGTGACCCATCCAAGATTATTTGGCTAGTAAATGGCACCAGCAATGTGGCTTAACTCTGAAGCTTATGGCCTCAAACATTAGACTGAGGAGTTTGAAAGAGAATGGATCCAATCAGGAAGTCCTTGAATGGCTTCCTATACACAAAAAACAGTCTGAGTATCAGCATGAATCCATGGAGGGTTGCCTTGAAGAAACATGCCCAAAAGGTTGACACGTGTGGGTTTTAGCATGAAAGTTTTAGTATCAGGAATATAAGCAAGAAGCAGTGATGGTCAGAACTAAGTTACTGGAAAAGATAATGCCCCAGCTCTCCTCCTCTACAAAGCAGAGCTTGAGGCAAGGATGATAGTATTGAGTATTTCAGAGGTGAAGAAGGTGAGTGTAGTGGGCTGAATATTGGCCACCATAATATATCAAGTCCTAATTCCTGGAACCTGTAAATACTTCCTATAAGGAAAAAGGTCTTTGAAGACATGATTAAGTTAAGAATCCTGACATGGAGATTACCCTCAATCACCCAAATGGCCCTTAAATTGAGTCACAAGTGTCCTTGCACATAGAGACAGGCAGAAGGAGATTTATCACACACACAGAAGGAGACGGGGGAACCACAGAGACAGAGATTGGAGGAAAGCGGTCACAAGTCAGGGAATGCCAGCGACTACCAGAAGCTAGAGAAGATAAGGAATGGTTTCTTCTTCGGTAGACCCTCTACAAGGAATGCAGTCCTGCCAATTGAGACAGAATATCTCCTCTCTATTGTTTTAAGCCACAAAGGCTGTCCTCTCACTATAGCAACCTGACTAAGCAAACACAGAAAGGAAGAAAAGACAGGATGCCTTTCTGTGATGTCTCACCATTCTGGCCACCACTTTACAAAAACCACAACATTATATAGCAGATGGGTTGGCAGGTGTAGCTGTGTGGCCCAAGGGACTTTTCCAGAAGATACACAAGGAGAAGCCGTATCTCCCCACCCAGCAACTCATGAAAGGAAAATGGGTAAGAAATTTATCAGCCTGACTGCATCATGCATCTAGGTCTGTGACAACTCCTGTTCAGAAAGCCCGATTCCATACCCCAGAGTGTGCATTTCATGTCAATTTGCAAAGGGAGCTCCTTAATGCAAATAGAATTCAGCATGTGTTGCAGGAGATCCATGGAAATCTGAACCTTCAAGGCGGATTCCTTCCATGCTGGGAGCTCAAGGAGGGTGCCAGGAAGGATGAGGATGAGGTGACACATTGGGAAGAAGAAACCTGATGGCCAGAGAAACCTGGGCAGGTGTACAAGGTCTGCACACACTACAGGGAAGAAGAGGAAGTGACATGCCCAGAGATGTGGAGGAGATGTAAGTCTAGAGGACTTTCTCATTAGGTTCAGGTACAGAATTGGAGCTAATCAAAGGAGAATTGGAGTCAAGCAGCTTTGGTTTCAAATCTTAGTACTACCACCCACTCTGGATGTAATCAAGGATGATATGTTTGATCTCTAAGAGTCTTAGTATCACTTCTCGGCCTTTTGGCTAAGCTCAAGTGTAGTATCTAAGAGTCTTAGTTTCCACCCTTCTGTAAAAAGTAAAATGCAAATAATAATAAGTACTTTGCAGAGTACGGACAAGACACTATGTGTCAAGCATTTGGCTCATAGCACTTGCTAAATAAAAAACCAGAATGGTACTTACTGTAGTCATTGTTGTGTGCAGTGAGTGGGCAGAGGCAAGACTCCAGGATGACATTCAGGAGCCTGACTTGGGCAGCTGAGATGATGTGATGGAGGGGAGAAAGCTTGCAAAGGAGAAAGTCAGGTGCTAATTAGAAACTATATATAAATCGATTTTTTCAGAGTAGCTTCATCATTTGGTTTGAGCAGTATGAAGAGACAACCAGGAAGAGAAAAAAAGGAGTTACTCATCGAGACCCAGACAAGTCCAACACTAGCCCTCTACTTTACATTTATTACTTCATTGGTCTTCACAAGAACCCTTTGAGTTGAGGTGGTTTTCTTTGCTTTATAGAAGAAAAATCTAAGGCTTGGGAAACAGAAGTGACTTCACTTAGGTCATCTGGTTATTAATTGGTAGAGTTAGAGGTGACAACCTAGATCTTTCTGATTCCATAGCCTGTGTTCCCACCACCTCCACAGACTCCAAATACATTCATCACACAGGCTTCACTGCACATAAAAAACATATTCCAAAGCCAGACCTATTTTCTTGAATTTTTTGTGCATGTCATATATAACGACATTCAAATATATTACAACAACATAACAACCTAGAGTACCAAATGCTGGCAACAACATCCCTAACTGGAATTCTATTAATCTTCTGATAGGTGTACAAATTGGAATCATTCTGAAAAACTGCTAGGTGTTATTTACCTAAAGCCAAATATCTGCCTATCCTACAACTCACCAATTCTATATCTGAGCTTATACACAACAGAAATGAATGTTTAAGATCACCAAATGTATAAGAATGTTCAAATCAGCTTTATTCATGATAGCTAATTACTGGGAACAACCTGAATAAATAAATTGTGGTGTAGAATAGAATACAACAACGTGATTTAACAAATAAACTACTGGTACACTAAAAAAGGTAAATGAATCTTGCAGACACAACATTGAAGGAAAAAGTAAGATATAAAAGAATATACATTATATGAGCCCATTTATAATAAGGAGAGACAAGGTAATCTGTTGTGATAGAAGAAGTTATTCTTGGGGCAGAGATTCTGAATGGGGGGTCAGGCGGGGGCATCAATGAGCTGTCTAAGGTGCTGAAAACATTTTTATTTCAATGGGTTTTGTTTACATAAGTGTACATAGATGTAAAAATTAACCGAAGTGTACATTTAAGGTTATGAACTTCATTCTATGTAAGTTGTAGCTCAACATAAATTTAATTGAAAATATTGATGGGGCTAATGGGCCAGTAGTTTCTCTAACATCGACCTCTGGTTTAGACTGAGCTCCATATTAATCAGATCTGTCTCACTCTGGCATCTCCTGCACTGGGCATTTACTGGGACTCACCAGGCATTTATGTAATGAATGAGTACATGCCTACAACTTTAAGCAAGTCCCCCGCCTATCCTCAAGCACATGCCTCCCCATTTCTCTGGTGAACCATGGACTGTGGTGGCAGCATGCCCACACCTCAGGAGGTGGTGGAACCCTCCCCATACCTGGCCGAGCTTTCATTTGAAGAAACAAACCAGAAAACCAAGCAGCAGTTTTGCAGTATGACACAGCAGTATTGCTTGCATTAGACCAATTTTCCACTTATGATGGCAGTAATAGCACTAAAAGCCAATAAAAGTGGACTGTTCTTTCAGAGATCAGCTTTTATGGTTTATTCTAAATATTATCAAGTGAATCAAGAGCCATCATTAGAGTGTCTAAAAAAAGCCTTCATACCTTGTAAGCAAACAGTGTGACTTTGACAAATAATCATTAGTGTGCCTGTGTGAGAGCAGTGCTGGGGGGAAAAAAATCAAATAACAGATATTTCCATTAACATAAGTCTTAAAGTAATGTTGGTTAGTTTCAGAATAAACAAAATGGATTTCATATGTAAAATGATATACTATCTCTTTCAACAATTCCAGCAATTTTTTCTTTTTGTATTTTATTTCCAAGCAGCCGAAGATATGGGTAACTTTAAGTTGTTCCAGCCTTCTCATTCCTTAGAAGCATGTGAAGAAAGTTTGACATAACAGCTCAGAGCTCAGACCATGGCACAGGCTCAGCCAATATTTCTCATGCCTCATTGAAAGTAAATCTCAATAATTCTCATTTCACTCATTTCAAATTTGGTAATTATCCATGCATGCCAAACTAAAAATGACTTATTTATAAAGAGTTCCTCAAAAACGATAAGTAAATCCCAAAAAAATCAAGACATTTCATTGATTTCAGTTGAGAACATAAACTTTCTGGAGTATAATTTAGCAAAATTACAATCTACTAGACCAAAGTTTTGGCAATATTTTTTTCTATAATTGGGCAGATAGTGAATGTTTTTGGCTTTGTCTCTGTACAGCTATTCAATTTTACCATTACAGGGTGAAAACACAGACCATATATAAGTCAACGAAAGTGATTATGTCCAATAAAACTTGATTTACAAAAAAAGACAGTAGGCTGCCATTGGCCCCTGGGTAATAGTCTACCAACCTCTGCATTAGATTATTACAAGGATGATCTCAGGACTACACACCCTTTACTCTCAGGGTTTCCACCAGTAGGTGTCTAGTACAGAGCACAGGTTAGGTTTTTGGTAAGTATTTACTACATAAATATTGATTGACTCATAATTCTTAAAAGTCTATAAAGTTCATTGGCTCGAAACTTCTAGGAATTATTCTAAGAAAATAATCAGAGGCATATGCAAAGATTTTGCTATGGGTTCTTGTTGCAATACTTATTTATAACAGAAAGACAATAGAAGCAACACAAGTGTCTAGGAAGAAAAGATGGACATTCACAAAATGAAATAAAATGCAGTCATTAAAAATGATGATATAACATTGGAAGAATAATATTTAATGATTTTAAAATATATTCAAATACGGTAAATAAAGGACTTTATTATAAACAAGTATTTTTGATTATACACGTATTTATTAAACACCTACCATTTACCACATATTATTCTTGACACCAGAATTGAGCAGGAACAAAACTGACAAAAATCGTGCCCATACAGAGCCTATATTATCATATTATCTTAATTAAGTATAATTGTATTTTTGTTTAAAAGATTGTGTGTGGGTGTGTATAATATATATGTGTGTTTTTTGAAAGTTTGAAATGTTCTTCATCAAAATAATTTTAAAAGTTTATTGTGGGAGAATAAAATCATGGGTAATTTTATTTATTTCATTTTCATTAAGAATATTAATCAAAGCTGATTAGTTACCAAAATTTGCATTAATAATGTACAGTTTGATTTCAAGTAATTATTGCCTAATTAAACACTCACAGAGTAAGACACGGATTTTAAGAATTTTTTTCCATCCTTTGCTTTTTTTTTTAAATTAGATCATAGCTGTGTACGTTAATGCAATCATGCGGTACAATGTGCTGGTTTTGTATACAATTTGAAATGTTTTCATCAAACTGGTTAACATAGCCTTCATGGCATTTTCTTAGTTATTGTGTTAAGACATTTATATTCTACACCTAGTAAACTTCACATGTACCCTTGTAAGATGCACCATAGGTGTGTTCCCACTAATTACTCTCCCTCCATTCATCATCCCCCCCTCCCATTTCTTCTTCTTCTTGAGCTATAATTGGGTTATAGCTTTCATAGTGAGGCTGAGTACATTGGGTACCTTTTCTTCCATTCTTGAGACACTTTGCTAAGAAGAATATGTTCCAGCTCCATCCATGTAAACATGTAAGAGGTAAAGTCTCCATCTATTAAGAATTTTTTTGGGGGGGAGGAGCCAAGATGGTGGCCGAGTAACAGCTTCCTTGCAACTGGGCTCAGTGAGACTGGGGAGAGAAGACTTCAGGCATCTCTGGCAGGCGAGATCTGCCCAGAAACATCCCTTTGGGGACACAGGGAGACAGCGTGAGACTTCTGG
>CAUYON010036214.1:0-15281 GCA_963573935.1 Arctocebus calabarensis
GGAACACATTATTCTTAGTAAAGCATCTCAAGAATGGAGAAGCATGAATCCCATGTACTCAAGTTTGATATGAGGACAATTAATGACAAGTATTGACACGGTGGGGGTGAAGGAAGGGGAGAGCAGAGAGAGGAAGAATGAAGGAGGGGTGGGGAAAGGAAGAGCAGAGAGAGGGAAGGAGTGAGGGGGTGGGGTCTTGGGGTCTTGGTGTGTGCTACACCTTTTGGGGGCAAAACACAATTGTAAGAGGAACTTTTCCCAACAAATGCAACCAGTGTAACATGGTTTCTTGTACCCTCAATGAATCCCTAACAATAAAAAAATAAATAAATAAAATAAAACCAAACAAAACTGTCCTCTGTTGAGTGTATGACTTGGCTTGTCTCCCAACTCAGTTCGTCTTCGATAACCAGAATTATCAGTCTCTCATCCTTTAATCGATTTCCCTTAGAGAAGAATTTTATGGGAAATACAGTATTTCTTAAATCATGAACTGAGATGAATTTTTAGGGAATGTTTAAAGATACTTTTTATGACATACCCTTAGCATCCACTATTCAAAACTAAAATAAACATTCACTTTAACTAAATGTCCACCACAAGAAAATAGATAAATAAAAAGTATAATGTACCCATGTGATAGGCATGAACAAGACAGTTCTTCATCTCCCTTTACCATTTCTACACACACAGACTTCCAGTATGCGTTTAACATGCATCCGCTCCAACAGTCAGGACCCAGGGCCTTGTCAGAGGCTGCCCTGAAGGCTGCTGGCACCCACCTTTTCTGTAGATAAAAGGAGCTGGCAAGCGACTTGGAATTTACATCCAAAGGGAGGGACTGTCTTTGACCAATGACTGGCAAGGATGTGACGTATATAGACTTCTGCCCTCCTGTCTGTGGACTGCTCTAGTGGGAAATACAACAGGAATGTGGGAGAATGATAAACCCAAGTTCAGAGTAGGAAATACCACCAGGTTAGAATCAGGGGAAGAAATGAGGATTGCAAAAGGAACCCCTGGGGCTTCAATATTTCTAATAATATTGTATTTTTAGGCCAAAGAGGTAGATAAATAGAATATCAACGTGTCAGTCTTTATGTGATTTTCATGTGTTTGAAACATTTTGTAATATTTTTAAGAGGAAATGTTTAGAAAGACTGATAAGGGAAAATCTACATGCAGTTTATTTGAATTTGAGACATATATCAGCATAGTAAAAATGTTTTACAAGTTCAGCTTCCTCATATTTATCCTTTATAAAAAGCATATCTACCCAAATCCAGCTCCAAAAGAGTGGAAGTCCTTAAAATAAAATTCTGTAACTATTTATTCTTCCATTTATCCCACTGACCCCACTTTCCCAGCTTCTGTCCTGCTCATTAGCACACATACTCTTCAAGACGGTCTTCCCTCACTTTCCTTCCCAGCCTGGATAGCAGGGCCTCCCATTTCAAGGATGCCCACTAATGCCTTGAATCATTCATTCCCTTTGCCTTCAAGCTTGTCAAAATTCAGCCAGAGTGACATGTTTCCCCTTTTACCTGGTTCTATTTTCAGACTCCCAAAGGTTGCTATTGATGAGACAAAACTCTACCAATAGAATTTTCTATAAACTTGTGCAATAGAACTACTGTTTATAAGCACTTTGAGGAGAGATTGTGTTTTTACTGTTCTTTTCTATCTCCGTTATTAGTTTCCTAGGGCCACCATAACAAAGTTATACTAGAGCTGCCACCCACAAACTGAATGGCTTAATCAACCGGATAGATGGTCTCAGCATTCTGAGGCTGGAAGTGTGAGATCAAGGACTCTACTCTTGGCTTGATTTCTTCCGAAGGTTTTGAGGAATAATCTGTTCTCTGCCTCTGTCCTAGCTTCTGGTGGTTTGCTGGCAGTCTTTGGTGTTCCTTGGCTTATAGAAGCACGAACCCTTTCTCTGCCTTCACACTCACATAGCATTCTCCTGTTCGCGCATGTCTATATCCAAATTTCTCTTCTTCATAAGTATACCAGCTACCTTGAATTAGTAGCCTGCCCTCCTCCAGTGTGTGACCTCATTTCAACTAATTATATTGATGATGACTATTTCCAAGTAAAATCGTATTCTGAGGCCCTGATGGTTAAGTAACATCAATGTAGGAAATTGGGAGGACGAAATTGAACCTATCACAATCCCTTGTGTCTGAGGTTATAATCAATAACAGGCTGTCTTTCTTTGATTGAAAAACAACCCCACAGAGAAAAGGCTTTGGTTATTTTATTCAATGAACACCTCTTGAAATCAACTGCAAGGAATCGAAGACATTGTCATTCCATTTCAATGTGAGCCCTTTATTTCTGTTGGTGTCCTATCACCATATGTAATTTCCAAGTAGTTTGTCTTTTAAGTATTCTTTCACTTACCTCTTTCTATTAAACTGGACAGCATTATTTTCCACACAATGTAGCCCTGGAAACACTACCCTATTAGTTTCCCTAACTGGTTTCTTCTGACTTACAAATGCTGGACTTATTTTGGCTTGCATATGAAGTTTGATTGCATGCATTCATAACTGAGTTTCCCTTTTGATTTATTAATCAGAACCAATGTATCTCAAGACGATAATTAGTTGGCAAGATATGACAAACATATACAAAGTTTTTTATAGATAATCTCTTACTTTCTGCATGTTAACATTGTCTAATAGATGATATAACTGTAAGAGTGACAGAATTCCAGACTAAATATCTTTTATTGAAAGAGTGACATTTTAGAGCAAGATTCTTACACATTCACAATGCCTATGGTTTAATTAGTCTGCTGCTCCATAATTAGACTTTTTAATACTTTGAAATGACATTATAGGTATTTTTACTGTTCAACATGGAAGGGTATTTAGTTACATGTTCTGTAATTATACAATATCACCTCAGAAAAGATGTTGCTATAAATACTCATAGATAGATACATTTCCATTTTCCCATTTCCAGTTTCATTTATACTGTAGAAAAACAAATTATCATGCAACACATTTGAACATTTTTATATCTAAGCCCCTGCATATAAATAAACGTGAAAGGTATTATAAGCTGATATAACTTTTTTTCGAAGCAGACATGCTGAAAGCATCTTGTTATATCAAAATATTTAAGCAGAGAAAATTGGAGAACATACAACTAGAGCTTTCTTATTAGTTTTTAAATCTTTTTTTAAACCAGCAACTAGTGAGGAAAGGGGAGGATTGAGATAGTCAAAGTAAGAAAAAAATTATCTTTTGCAGAGAACCACCCAGGCAAGCTCTTAAATAACATGGAAAGTATGGTCCATTGGAAACTGCCTTGGGTCAGTGTCTGAAAGGTCAAAATTCTATCCCCATTTCTCTTATTTGTTCTTTTTCACGAGTAAATCAGAGAGAAGAATTACCCAGAAGAAGTTTCTTGCTTTTGGAAGCTGCTTCTGTTCAACCCTCTGTTGAGTCTTTCATATCTTCTTGGGACTAGAAGAGCAATTTAGTGAAAACACCTGCTTTACAGAGCAGGCACTAACTAAACTCTAAGCTGCTTTATCAATGATTTTCTCACAAGCAAAAGATCACCAAGAGAAGGGTCACCAGATTTCTTTCCTAACTGAAGGAGTTTTTTTACTTGGGTGCTGAGAACTGACCTATGCAAGTTAGGTCATGACAACTGACAAAAAGTCTTCTTAGTAGATATTTATAGCCCCTAAAAAAACAAAAACAAATAAATAAAATTGAGGTTAGCAGCTGCCTTCAGAATCTTGCTTCAGGGTAAAATAAGAAGTTAAACCAATTCTGCCTTATCTATCAACATTGATTAAACAAATAATGGCAAGTAAATAAATAAATATTAGCAAACAGGTAGAAAACCTTCATATAATCCATTGTATAAACTCAACAAAGCACCAAATCTTCATTCTTATAAGGGATACCCAAACATCTTGCCTGATAAGAGCAATAGGAAGAAGCTTAAATAGCATCCCAGGGCCACAATTTTTTCTGTAGCCTTAATATCTAGACAGTCAGAACTCAGACTCGCTGCTTGAACCATTAGGAAATATTTAAAGATTAGACTCCATCCCTCAAGTGACAGGCTAGCAAGAAGGCCTCTCTGCATTCCTATACCCTCCACTAAAATGGGTTCAGCAGTATACCATTTGAATGCCACTAATTCCACCAGTGAGGGCCCACGTCTATTATCCAATATGATGGTTAAGATTCCACTAATTTATCCAATGAATTCTCTTTCCTTGCACTAATTATGCTAATTATTAAAGCTTTCGGTCTGATTTAGTATAAATACCCAAATCAGTTGTGTGGCCCCCATGGGGTCTAGGATTCCTTTTAAAATACTAATGTGAGGTCCTAATATGAATGAGTAACTAATCACACCTAAAGCAGAATTTACACTAACTATAAACTCTGAAGTAACTTTCAGTAAATTACAGACATCAGAGCATTACAGCAAACTTTTAAAATACTAATATCTTTTATGTTGTTGGTCAATCTATTATCTATTTGCTTTTTTCTTTTTTTATCCATGCTGTCCTTTATGCCAATATGCAATCCCTTTTGTGTCTTCCTTTTTTTCATTATGTAGGTTCTGTCTATCTCTGATCTTGTGCCTCCCAGGAAATAAGCTTTTCTTATCACTATCTATGGTAATTTCTCCAATAGGAGTCTCTAGATCACCTGCTTAGGAATAATCTGGCATATATTATTAAAAATGCAGATTCTTGAGGAATACCTCTAAGATTGGTCTAGAAATCTACAATTTTAACACACACTTCCCACTTTATGTTTTTATACACACCGAAGTTTGAAAACGCATTCTATTTTGTTTGTTCCAGTCAAGTAATAAAAATCTCTGTTAAACAAAAACTACATGCAGTTGGTTTTATTTGACATTTTTACTTGCTACATCTACTTTTCACCACATTGTGGAACCTTCATAATTATTCAATAACTGTACAGCAAACTCTCAATTATTGAGATGTGAATTAACTTGCTGATGGATTATCCAGGCCCTCAGCTTCTTCTGCCTTTCCCTTACTGCATCTGGCTATTTCTCTGGAGGACAAATTACTCATTTTTTTGCAACTTGTTAGCAAGTTTGATGAAAGACACAGTTTCTAGATATACTGAAATGTGGTTGATGGATTTTCTGTCAATAAATATCGTACAGAAGAATCATCTCTTCTACAGATAATAAACAGTTACTTGTAATATCCACCAACCAAACACAGAAAAGACCTTACATGACCCTCCCAGTTCTCTGAGAAATAAAATACCTTATAATTAGCTTTACAAGTTACATAAGGAGCTTCCATATTGCTAAATGTTTACATAAACACCATAATACAACTAAATTATTGAATAATTAAACACAGGGTAAAAAATTGTTTAAGTTTGAAAATACCATGAACTCATCTCCTTATCTAAAGTTGGGAAGAAATTCAACAAAAATTGACAATGACCACCCTTTCTTCTCAGATATGTCTACAAATACACATGTAGAAAATAGAGTATTTGCCATCTCTAACCCCAGGTCAAAAACCCTAGTCACAGAGGACTTACCTACTTTGCCATTTTTTTTCATCTCTCGAACCATCTTTCTTTCCATAGGATTTTCTGAGGTCTTCTGGGATATTATTGCCAAGCCCAGACTAATCTATTGATTGCACACATATCAAGTTTTCCTCAGTGTCAGACTTTCACATAGCTGACTGTCTGGTCTTGCAACACACAGGGCCCAGATGACCTACTTTCAAGTAATTTATGGACAAGGATAAAGATTCATAATGCCTTCAAACAGAAAAAAGTAAAAATAAAATCCTCTGATTCAAAAGATATCTAAGTTTACTGTTTTTGTTTTTGTTTTTGTTTTTACACATGACATATCCCTCCCCTCTAGGCTATTCACCATCCAGAGATGTTCTTTATAGATCACCATCAGGCACTTGGTTTAAAATGGTTTAAAACAGATATTGTGAGGGTTTCTCTAATTTTGTCACTAGTTTACTGCTATTCATCTGTTCAGCATCTGTAGGTTTTCTACAAAGGAGAATTTCACTCACCAGCTCTGGGATCTGAGGAATGATTAAGAACCTCTAAGAACATCTATGTGTACATTTTCAGAGAGCATATTATAGATAATCCATATTAGCTTCCTTCAAAATTATTGATGACTCCTGTGTGGTATCAACTCAGTTACTGCCCACACAATTTTAGTATTATCTCACAGAGTCTGAATTTTCCTCTCTGTGAAAATGTAACACCCTTCATCTCACTGGTGTGGTTCATTCTGAACTTAGACTGTCTATATCACAAATTGCTTCCTGTGATCAGAACATTGGCTAAGACCATGAGATTTGGGATTTGACAAGTTTATAAATAGCCACTAGCCACTCACTCTATTCACTCATCTATCTATCTATCTATCTATCTATCTCTATCTCTATCTCTCGATCTCTCTCTCTCCCCTCCCCCACCTCTTTTTCTCTCTCAATTCTATCATCACGGAAAGTTTGGGACGAAGTGGTGGGCACAGGGAGAGAAGGAATAATGACAGATGAGAAGGCAAATGGACTTCTCTAATATGTTCCTAAGGTAGTAGCAATTGAGATAAATTCTTACCTAGTCACTATAATACTTCTTATTTTTTATTTTTTTGAGGAATTATTTTATTTCACCATGGTATTTTTTTTTTGAGACAGAGCCTCAAGCTGTCACCCTGGAGAGAATGCTGTGGCATCACAGCTCACAGCAACCTCCAATTCCTAGGCTCAAGTGAGTCTCCTGCCTCCGCCTCCCAAGTAGCTGGGACTACAGGCACCCGCCACAATGCCCGGCCATTTTTTGGTTGCAGCCGTCTTTGTTGTTTGGCAGGCCCAGGCTGGATTTGAACCCACCAGCTCAAGTGTACGTGCCTGGTGCCTTAGCCCGTTGAGCCACAGGCACCGAGCCACACTATAGTACTTTTTAATCGCACATAGTTTGGTGTTTTCTGCACCGAGCCACACTATAGTACTTTTTAATCGCACATAGTTTGGTGTTTTCTCTGATGGAAATATATGAGAGCTGTGTGTTGGAAAATATGAGTTAGTGAGAGTATATTCAATTGGATTATGCAAATAGCATAGTCCTTGATAGAAGTCAAACATTATATGCTTAATTTATACATTGCCTTATTATTCTTTAATGTCAAATCTCCTTGTTATAATCTTGGTATTGTTAGCATGGAGAATAGTACTTTAAAATACCTTTGGCTTTGGATAGATTCAGGCCAAAATGATTTAATCAGTTTTTTTATAAGTGTTCTATGTAAGCAAAAATTGTTAAGAAATGGCTGTAGGAGTCTTGGGGCAAAAGACAAAATCCCAGCATAGATTCTCAATGTCAAAAAGGAAAAAAAGTAAAAATAGAAGCTATGATTCTGATCATTTTCTATCCAAAAGGTTTAACCTCCTTCCCTTGGTACACTGCAAAGCTGTTTAGATTCTCATTCCAGTCTGACACCTCTGACTACCCCACTGTGGCTGCTCAGAATTGATTTAAGATACACTATGTGCTATTGTGTTATGCAGTCCATCCCTGCTCCTGAGAGGATGAGCACTGTGTGCTTTCTAGATGAAAAATGAAAAAAATTCAAAAAATCTAGTTAAATCCCAATTAAATTTAGATCCAATATTGTATTGTTCCCTTCCTGGCCAAAGGGACTAAATTATATAATAAGTCTTTTTCAGTTCCAATTTCAAGATCTGGTTCGTACCTATTAAATCACCCAAAGTGTTTTGCAGGTCTATCAAATAATATCCCCACTTCCAGCTGTAAAGAATGCCACTTTCTGTGGCATATTTCTTGCCTTCCTAATGATAATCCCATGCTTATCACTCTTTGATCGACTCTCTGAACAGTGTTTTACTATGCCCAGTACTTTTTCCAAACTATTTCTCTTGTGCAAATTGTGACTTTGTGGGCCTTTAAGCCCAGGTGTTTATGAATTATAATTCTTTTTTACTTGTTGTGGGGATTGGGGAGCATTGGGTGTGTTGCAGCAGTCTGGGTGTAACAGGATAATTGCACTATTCATGAAATAACAGTTAAGGTCACATGGTGCAACAGAGCCAAATCTGTGAGGAAGCATGAAAATGTAAAAATGATCTCAATAGTTAGAAGGAAGTGGAAACCTCACCAAGTGAAATTTCTGCACATCTCATAATAGAAGTATGTAGAACTGAGCTCTGTAAAGCAAATTCTCATATATCTACCCATTCATAAAGTCCCTGGGAAGGCTGACAATTAACAGAATCCTGTAGAGAAGTCTCTTTTTAAATGAAGAAAGCTCTTTAGAGAATAACTATCCTCCCATCACTTTCCCACCACCAGTTTCTATTTTCTTTTTTTGAAAGTAGGAACTGAATGTAGTATTTAGCTTGCAAAAATCCATTTCTGAGGAATTATCTCAATAATCTCAATGTGAAAAAGCTTTGAGAAGGGAGAGAGAGAGAGAGAAAAAGAGGAAGAGGTGATAAGAGTCACCCAGAGAGGAAAGTGGAATGAATATCTCCCAGCAAATTCCAGGCAGGGGACACGAAGGAGAGGAGAAGAAATCATTGCTTTGAGTGGATAATATTCACTAATGAAAGATGAGCTGAATTCACAGTCATTGGAATATGAACCGCCTTTGTGATTATTCAGCAGCGTGTGAGGAGTTCTTGCCAACACCCTACCCTAAAGCACATGTCTGAAACCACACCCTTGTGATCCAGAAGGTTCAGATGAGGCCCACTAACACTGCCAGTAGTCATATATACGAACAGATTTGCCACAACTGGAGACTTCCAACAGATTTCCCAAGAAATTATCCCCTGAATCAGGGTGAACATTATTCCAAAGACCTGTATACATGGGACCCTTTGGCCAAGTCCATCTTTGTCAGGCCCTATTTGTTCAGGACTTCATGTGCTTCTAAAGGCCTTGAGAAGCAAGGGTTGCAAGCCCTAGCATGGCAGGCTGAGGCCATACTTGCCAGCTGTAGCCTGACATTTATCTGAATATTCTGGTGAATGTTTCCTGCTTCCTGAAATAATTTTTAAATTAAAACTTTGTCTACTATTAAGAATATATTTCATCCATGATTTGGATGATACAACTTATGTAGTAGTATGGTGTAAAATGTTTTCTAGAAAAGTCATTTTAAAATATTCCACAGAAAAAAAGTACAACACTATACGAAGAAAATTAAAAACCTAGATGATTTGGTAGTGTATCATTGCCCAACAGATAATGTCTAGCATATTAACAATATTGTGTTTCTTTTCTAAGTATCTGGAACTACCTCCCAACCAACTGCCCATACTGTCTCAATTCTACTCCTCACCTAAGGATTTTAAGAAGCCTATATGGATCTGTACATGCTCTACTAATGCTTCATAACACACTCAGGCAAGAATAATTGCAATAAAGAAATTCCATTTTATCTGTGTGAGCATCTGTTTGGGTACTTCTTGCTATGCAAAATAATTTTCCTATTTAGGCAACAAAATGACTTACTTAGTCACTTTATTAATTAATTAGATCTTTATTCTGCATTTTCAACCTAAAGGAGATGAAAACAGAGTTTCTCTAAACAGGACTACCTTCTGCTAGTTTCTGCCAGTGTTGTAGCCCTGTGACTTAGAGGAATCAAGAAAATTCAATTACTGAGTTTGAATCTAGTCTTTGAAAAGTACAGTACAATTGCTTCTGCTTATTGCAGCCACTTTAGGAAATGGTTATTTGAGGCTAATAACTGACTGATTCAATTAAAAGGAGACAGGAAAACCATTTGCTGAAGCAGGCACTGTGTTCGTTATTCACTGCTATCATCTCTGAAACCACAACCTTGTAAGTCAGTGGTTCTACATCTTTTTCTATCCAGTTCTATTTGGAGCCTGTGGCCATTTTTAACTCACTTCATCAGGAGTTCTCAACCATGAGGTGGAGTTTGCATCAGAATTTGAGGTGAGGTTACGTGAGCAGTTAGAACCTTGAAAGATTCTAATATATTAAGACACACAACCATACAGAGACTTTCGTTCCCTATCAGATGAAAATAACATCTCTGGGGCTCATGCTTTGCAGGAGACAAACTAAGAAATACATTGTTATTCTTTTAATACCCAAAAAAAGCTATAGAAAGCAATTAGAGGCCTAATTTAATTCTGGTTTTATGGTTAATCAAAATATGCAGAACTTGAATGGGAAGGCTAAAGAACATCAAATACAAGATTTAAAGGGGCATCTCAAATAATCCACCTAGAATAATTCTTAATTAGACTCCTAGAAGACAAAAACCTAAGTTCATCAGCATAGATTTAAAATTGCTTTTGTAATAGGGCAATAACCATCTGAAATATTTGTGTTCCATAAACTTTGACTATGTATTTATATACCTTATAAGAACAAAACTAATTTTTCCATCAAAACTTTTAATTGAACTTTTGGAAAACTTATATAGATAAATTGAATTTTATTTCAAAATTAGACTTTTGCTAAAAGGAATGTCATCCTGGAGTCTTCTAACTTAAATGGTAAAACAATGACACCCTTCTTACATGGAGCAGTTGGTTTCTCCCACTCTCACATCTCTGCCCAGGACTTGATCGTATTGCCTGGGACACAGAGGGTAGATTTATGAACCAGTCTCTTGGGAGGCCAGGGAGCCTATGTGGGCAGAACTGAGAGGAGAGTGCACTGTAGGTCTGAGCTATACCATACATGCAGAGCACCCCTAACCCTCGTGGGAAGGTCACACTCTAAGCAAGGGAAGGATCCTAGGCAGGGAAGCTCCCAGCCCACAGCACAATCATAGGTGAGCTCAGCTAGTCCCGCCTGCTGTCAGGTGCCACAGGGAGATTGCAGAGCAGGGGACAAGAGAGAAGATCAGGGCCCATTCCTGACTGCCAAATCGTGAATCTCAGATATACCCATCTCCACAGACAGATGTTCTAGCTGGGGAGGGGGACTAAGCCCCTCCCTGGTGGGTTTCCCCAGAAACTGGGAGCAGACCTTTCACCCCTGCCAAACCAGCTACTGGCCAGGTTTTGTGAAGCCTCAGAGCAAGCTCACTAAGCCCAGCCCCCACCCATCTTCATTCCTATCCTTCCTCTGCTGTGACAGAGAATAAGGACCCATCTGGAAGTTCCAGGACATTGCCCACCATCTGGGACATGCAAGTGCTTCTCCTACTGGATTAGAGTCTGTCATCGGTCCCCAAAACAATACTGCCACTTGTTCTGTCCAACAAGCACCACCTAGTGACAGGGAGGTCAATTTTAAAAGTCCTTTAAACCATCTACTGACTTAATCATATAGGTGAGGTTGATTCTCACCACCTACTGCCTCAGAGATTAAACTGGGTGTGCCAACACAATTGACACTGCTCACAAGACCACAAGGCTGGAAAAGGAGAAAGGAGTTCAAAGACCACCACCATCCTCCCTCATCATAGAGAGACAGAGAATCTGCCCACAGGCATATTTTACCAGTGCTACAGATTACAAACAACTGTCAACTGAGACAACCATTCTAAAGATATCTATACCCAAGGTATCCATATGGAAAATAGATTACCATCAAAGCCCCTCAGGCAAAGCCAAACGTCCTTACTAAATATACACCACAAACACATTTTTACAAGTGAGCATGGAGGAAGCCCCATCTGAACAAAAAAAAATTTTAAATATATGAAACAATAGCTCTTCTATGTGAGAAGGAATCAGTATAACTTCAAACATATGAAAAATCAGAGCAAAAGGACACCTCCCATAAAGAACATCACTCTCTAACAATGGATACCATCATGGGGCAGTGCCTGTAGCTCAAAGGAGAAGGGCACCAGCCCCATATACTGGAGGTGGCAGGTTCAAACCCAGCCCTAGCTAAAAGCAGAAAAAAAAAAAACCCTCCAAAATAAACATGCTGAAATGACAAAGAATTCCAAATACGGATTATAAAGAAGCTTACCAAAATGCAATTAAATAAATGGAAAGCCAACTCAAAGAAACCAGAGAAACTATTAAGGAAATGAATGGGAAAGTTCACTAGAGAGATTGACATATAAAGAAAAAATATATAAAACTTCTGGAAATGAAAATTTCAATAAGAAAATACAAAACACAGTGGAAATTTTTAAGACTAGACCAGACCAGGCAGAAGAAAAAATTTCAGAGTTTGAAGACGACTCTTTCAAATTAGTTCAGCCAGTCAAAAATAATAAACAGAGAATTAACAGGAAGGAGCAAGGCTTACAAGAAATATAGATTATGTAAAACAGCCAAATATAATAATCATAGGCATCCCTGTGGGTAAAGAAAAAAATGCACAAAGGCTGGAAATCATATTTTAAGGAATTTTTGAGGAAAACTTTCCTTATCTTTCTAGAGATTTAGATATCTAAAAATTGAACAAGTACCTGTGAAATTCATCACAAAGAAGACAATATAAAGGAGGATCCTGTGAACTGACCTATAAGGTCAAAATACCAAGTAACTTACCAAGGCAAAGCCATCAGGCTAACTGCAGACTTCTCAACTGAGATCATACAAACCAAAAGGGATTGGGTCCCCATCTTTAGTCTTCTTAAATAGAACTACAGCCAGCCTAGAATTTTGTATCCTATAAAACTAAGTTTTATCTATGAAGGAGAAATAAACACTTTTCCAGATAAGGAAGCACTAAGAGAATTTGTCAAGACCAGACCACCTGCCTTACAGGAAATAGCCAGAACTTCAATATTCCACTGACAACCAGACAGAGACTCCAAGTAGAAAATAAATAAATAGTGAACTTAAATGAGACTATATAACAAATGAGCCTAATAGACATTTATAGAACATTTTAACCCAAAACTATTGAACATACATTATTCTCATCAGCACATGGAACATTCTCCAAGATCAATCATATTTTACATTTCAAAACATGGCTCCAGAAACTCAAAAACTTTGAAGGCATACCATGTATCTTCTAATACCACCTTGACATAAAAATAGAAGTCAGCTTCAGGAAGAACTCACAATTCTACACAAAATCATGAAAATTAAACAACCTGCTGCTGAACAATTATTGAGTTAATAATGAAATTAAGATAGAAATCAAAAGATTCCTCAAACTGAATGACTAAGGGGACACAAGCTACCAAAATCTGTGGGATTCAGCAAAAGCAGTTATAAGTGGAAAATTCACAGCCTTAAATGCCTACATCAAAAATACAGAAAGATCACAAATTAACAATCTAATGACATGCCTCAAGGAACTAGAAAAGGAAAAGCAAACCAAACCCAAGGCTAGCACAAGAAAAGAAATAACTAAAGGCAGAGAAGAACTAAATGAAACTGAAGACCATAAAATAACACAGAAGATCAGTAAAACAAAAAGTTGGTTCTTTCAAAACATAAACAAATTCTTAGAGCTCTTGCTAGATTATCTGGGAATAGAAAAGACCCAAATAGGCACAATAAGAAATGAAAAAGGAGATATAATAACTTATACAACAGAAATACAAAATATTATCTGTGAACATTATGAAAATCTCTATACGCATATACTCAAAAACTTAAAGGAAATGAACAAATTCCTTCTAAGACTCAATCAGGAAGAAACAGACATCCTGAATAGACCAAAAACAAGTCATGAGATTGAAGCTGCAATAAAAAAATCTTCCAACAAAAATGCTCTGGAACAGATGGATTCACAGCCAAATTTTATCAGAGCTACAAAGGATAGTTGGTACACGTACTATAAGAATCATTCCATAAAATTGAGAAGAAAGGAATCCTTCCCAACTTATTCTACAAAGCCAGTATCACCTTGATGTCAAAGCCAGGAAAGGACACACACACACATAAAATAAAACTATAGGCCAATATCCCTTATGAATATAGATGCAAAATGCTCAATAAAGTATTAGCAAACAGAATTCAACAACACAGACAAAAAAGAATAACTTGCCATGACCCAGTGGGCTTCATCCCAGGAATGCAAGGATGATTCAACATATGCAAATAAATAAATGTGATTCACCACGTAAGCAGAAGCAAAAACAAAGATTAGATGATTATTTCAATACATGCAGAAAAAGCATTCAGCAAAATTCAGCACCCTTTCATGATTAAAAACCCTCAACAAACTAGACATGGAAGGAACATATCTCAAAATTATAAAAGCCATATGTGACAAATCTACAGCCAAAATCATACTGAAAGGGAGGAAACTGAACTCATTCCCATAAGAACTAGAACAAGATAATGATGCTCACTGTTAATACATATTCAGCATAGTACTGGAAGTGCTTATCATAGGAATCAGGCAAGAGAAAAAAGAAAAGAGCATCCAATTCAGGAAAGAAGAGGTCAAACTATCAAATCAACTTTGCTGATAATATGACTATATGTCTAGAAAACCCAAAAACTGCACCAAGAGACACTTGGATAAATTTAGCAAAGTCACAGGTTACAAAATCAATGTATACTAATCAGTAGTATTCAAACATACCAATAACAGTCAGGCAGAGAGTCAAATCAAAGACTCAATACCATTCACAGTTGCTACAAAGAACATAAAATACCTAGGCGTATACTTAACCAAGGATGAGAAAGATCTCTACAAAACAAACAAACAAAAAAATAATACATGAAACACTAAGGAAATAAGTTGTTGATGATACAAAAAAATGGAAATAACATATCATGCTCTGAACTGGTAGAATCAACACTGTTAAAATGTTACTACTTAAGCTGATTTAAAAATTCAGTGCAATCTCCATTAAAATACCACCATCATATTTTACAGGTCTAGAAAAAATTAATCCTGTATTTAATTTGGAAACTGAGAAGAAGGGATTGCCAATGCAATCTTAAGAAAAAAGAAGAAATCTTTAGGCATCACATTACCAAACTTCAAACTACACTATAAGGCTATAGTAACCAAAACAACATGGCATTGGTACAAAAATAGAGACATAGACGAATGGAATAGAACCAAAAATCCCAGACATAAAACCAACCAGATATAGCGAACTGATCTTTGACAAAGTAGACAATAATATACACAGGGGAAAAGAACATTTATGCAATTAAAGGTGCTGGGAAAATTGGATAGCTACATGCAGAAGCATAAAACAGGATCCTTATCTCTTATCACTCACAAAAATTAACTGAAAATGGATAAAAGACTTAAATATGAGGCATCAGATCATAAGAATTCCAGGAGAAAATGTAGGAAAAACTCTTCTAGTTA
>CAUYON010036215.1:0-39717 GCA_963573935.1 Arctocebus calabarensis
AATGTCTTTATATAGTGATCAAGAAAATGCCATGAAGGCTATCTATAACAGTACGATCAAAACATTTCTGAATGTATATGAATCGTGCCCTATGATTGCACCAATGTACAGAATTATGATTCAATAAAATTATAAAAAAAAATTTTAAATATTTTCTCTGTAAAAGATACTGTTAGAGGAGGCAACGCCTCTGGCTCAAGGAGTAGGGCCCTGGTCCCATATGCCAAGGGTGGTGGGTTCAAACCCAGCCCCAGCCAAGAAAATAAATAAAATAAATAAATAAGATACTATTAAGGGAATAAAAATATAAATGGAGACTGGGATAAAATATTTGCAAAACACATATCTGATGCTGGACTTAACTGTATTTAAAATATACAAAGAATAAACCTAAGGCATGAAACAATAAAAATCCTCAAAGAAAGTGTGGGGAAAACACTTGACGATATCAGCCGCGGAAAGACTTTATGAAAAAGACTTCCGTGGCAATTGCAACAACGACAAAAATAAACAAATGGGACTTAATGAAACTCAATAGCTTCTGTACAGCTCAGGAGACAATGACCAAAGGAAATAGACAACCTACACAATGGAAAAGGATATTTGCATATTATGAATTGGACAAAAGCTTGATAACTGGGATCTACAGAGAACTCAAATTAATCAACATAAAAAAGCCAACAATCCCTTATATCAATGGGCAAGAGAAATGAATAGAACCTTCTCTAAAGAAGACAGACGAACGGCTAGGAAATATTTGAAAAAATGATCATCGTCCCTAATTATCAAAGAAATGCAAATCAAAACCACCCTGAGATACCATCCAACCCCAGTAAGAATAGCCCACATCACAAAATCTCAAAACTGCAGATGCTGGTGGGGATGTGGAGAGAAGGGAACACTTTTACATTGCCTCGTGGGACTGCAAACTGATACAACCTTTTTGGAAGGAAATATGGAGAACCCTCAAAGAACTCAAGCTAGACCTCCCATTTGATCCTGCAATCCCATTACTGGGCATCCACCCAGAAGAAGAAAAAATCCTTGTATCATAAGCACATTTGCCTTTGCACAGGACTGTTTTTTGTTTTGGGTTTTTTTTTTTTTTTTTTTTTTTTGAGACAGAGCCTCAAGCTGTCGCCCTCGGTTGAGTGCTGTGGCATCACAGATCACAGCAATCTCCAACTTCTGGGCTCAAGTGATTCTCCTGCCTCCACCTCCCAAGTAGCTGGGACTACAGGCACCTGCCACAATGCCTGGCTATTTTTTGTTGCAGCCATCATTGTTTTTTGGTGGACCCAGGCTGGATTCAAACCTGCCAGCTCAGGTGTATGTGGCTGGCACCTTAGCCGCTTAAGCCACAAGCGCCAAGCCAGCACTAAGACTGTTTATCACAGCTCAATTTACAATTGCCAAAATGTGGAAATGGCCTAAATGCCTGCCAACCCAGGAATGGATTAACACTCTGTGGTATATGTATACCATGGAATACTATTCAGCCATTAAAAAATATGGAGACTTTACATCTTTTGTATTAACCTGGATGGAAGTGGAACACATTATTCTTAGTAAAGCATCACAAGAATGCAGAAGCAAAAATCCTATGTACCCAATTCTGATATGAGGACAATTGATGACCTAGTACACATTGTGGGGTGGAAAAAGGGGTATGCAGGGAGAAAGAAGGAGGGAGAGGGTGGGGGGTAACAGGGTGTGACACACCTCTTGGGGATGGGTCACTGTTATAAGAGGGACTTTACCTAACAAATACAATTGGGGCCATCTGGTTATTTGTACCCTCAATGAATCCCCAGCAATAAAAATAAAATAAAATATACAAGAAAATCTTTATTTTTATTGTTTGGGATTCATCAAGGTATTTTTATTGTTTGGGATTCATTGAGGGAACAAAGAATTAGGTTGCACTGATTGTGATTGTTAGGTAAAGTCCCTCTTGTAATTGGAGGTGTGCCATATATCCTGACTCCCCATCCCCTTCTCTTCTCCCCTCTCCTCAATCTCTCATTCCCCTGCCCACACCTTGTATTAGATCATCTACTGCCTTCATAATATAATTGAGTACATTAAATTCTTGCTTCTCCATTTTTGTGATGCTTTACTAAGAAGAATGTGTTCCACCTCTATCCAGGTTAATACAAAAGATGTAAAGTCTCTATCTTTTTAATGGTTGAATAGTTCCATGGTATACATATACCACAGCTTCTTAATCCATTTTGGGTTGGTGGGCACTTACGTTGTTTCCACGTTTTGGTGACTGTAAATTGAGCTAGTCCAAATGTCCTTATGATAAAAGGATTTTTTTTTTCTTCTGGGTAGATTGCAGGATCAAATGGGAGGTCTAATTCAAGTTCTTTGAGGATTCTCCATACTTCCTTCCATTCTCCTACAAAAAGGTTGTATCAGGTTGCAGTCCCACCAGCAGTGTAGAAGTGTTCCCTTCTCTCCACATCCACGCCAGTATCTGCAGCTTTGAGACTTTGTGATGTGGGCTATTCTCACTGGATTTAGGTGATATCTCAGGGTTATTTTGATTTGCATTTCTCTGATGATCAGGGATGATGAGCATTTTCTCAAATGTTTGTTAGCTATTTGTCTATCTTCATCAGAGAAGGTTCTGTTTATATCTCTTGCCCAGAAGTAGAAGGGATTGATCTTTTTCTGTTAATTTGAGTTCTCTGTACATTCTAGTTATCACCCTTCTGTGAGATTGATACCCTGCAAATATCTTTTCCCATTCCGAAGGTTGTCTTTTTGCTTTACTTTCTGTGTCCTCAGCTGTGCAGAAGCTTTTCAGCTGTAATTAAGTCTCCTTTGTTAATTTTTGTTGTTGTTGCAATGGCCGCTGAAGTCTTTGTCATAAAATCTTTCCTCAGTCCAACATCACCATGAGTTTTGGGGTTTTTTTGTTTGTTTGTTTTGTTTTGTTTTTGAGACAGAGTCTCAAGCAGTCACCCTGGGTAGAGTGCTATAGCGTCACAGCTCACAGCAACTTCAAACTCTTGGGCTTAAGCAATTCTCTTACCTCAGCCTCCCCAGTAGCTGAGACTACAGGTGTCCACCACAACTCCCAGCTATTTTTGTTGTTGTTGCAGTTGTCATTATTGTTTTAGCTGGCCCGGGCCAGGTCAGCCTTGGTGTATGTGGCCGGCACCCTACCAACTAAGCTACAGGTGCTGCCCATCACCAAGAGTTTTGCCCACACTTTCTTCTACTTGCTTTCTGATCTTTGATAAATCAAACAAAAGCATCTACGGGGGAAAAGAACCCCTATTCAATAAGTGGTGCTGGAGAACTGGGTAACCACATGTAAAAGACTGAAACTTGATCCACACCTTTCACCCTTTATAAAAATTGACCCAAGGTGGATAAAAAAATTAAATCTAAGACATGAAACAATATACAAAGAAATCTTAAAACATGACAGTAAAAAAAGAAAAAAAAAACAGTTCAAAACAGGAAAAAGAACTGAACAGACACCTCAGTAAGCAAGATATATAAATGGAAAATAATTAAATAAAAAGATGTTCAATTCATGTCGTTAGGATTTTGAAAATTAAAACAAGAACGATGTACCACCACACACCTGTTAGAATGGCCCAGATCCAAAATGTTGATAATACCAAATGCTAGAAAAGATGTGGACCCACTGGAATACTTATTTGTTACTGATGGCAATGCAAAAAAGATATAGCCTCTTTGAAGATAGTCGGGTAGTTTTTTAAAAAGCTAAACATAGACTTACCATATGATCCAACAATTACACTCCTTGGCATAATTTTCCTAAAGAAGTTGAAAATATATCCACACAAAACTTGCACACAAATGTTTATAGCAACTTTATTCATAACTGCCAAAACTTGGAAGCAACTAAGATGTTCTTCTAAGATACTAAGATAAACAAACTGTGGTACATGCAGACAATAAACTATTATTCAGCAATAAAAAGATAAGATCTACTAAGCCATGAAAAGACATGGAGGAACCTTAAATGCATATTTCTAAGAGAATCAAACCACTCCCAAAAGCTATTATTGTTAGAGTTCAGCTATGTGACATTCTAGAAAAGGCAAAACTCTAGAAACTGAAAACTTCAGTGGTTACCAGGAATTAAGGCAGGATGGAGGGATGAATAGGTAGAGCACAGGGGATTGTCAGGACAGTGAAATTGTTCTATATTATACTATAATGGTGAATAGATGACACAAATTTGTAGAACACAAAGAGTGAACTGAAATGCAAACTATGGACTTGAGTTAATCATAATGTGTCAATACCGGTTCATCAATTGTGACAAATGTACCCAATTAATGCAAGATGTTAATAATAAGGGAAATGGGGGAAATATGACATTTAACTTTTTGTGAATCTCAAACTGTTCTAAAATTAAGTTTATTATTTTTTAAAAGACTGAAAATGACAAATGCTAGTGGGGATATTAAGAGTTGAGACTCTTATACCCTACCAGTGAGAATATAAAATTATATAGTTACTTTGGAGAACAATTTTGCAGTTTCTTATAAAGGTAGATATTTGCTTGTCATATAACCCCCATAACTCCTTCTGAGGTATTTTCCTAGTATAAACAAAAATACAGCAGAACCTTCATATTGACCACCTCCCAACTTTGACCACCCCCTTAAGTTGACCTAGGCTGGACATGCACTCCGTGTACCTATCAGTATAGTAGGCCTACTTCCTTATGTTGACCACCTCCATGTATTGACCAGTTCATTACAGTCCCTTGGGGGTCAACTTTCAAAGATTCTACTGTACGTGTGCTAACAGAAACCTGGACAAGAACATTTATAACGTTATTTATAATAGCCAAAAAGTCGAAACAACTCAAGTGACCATCAACTGCTGAATGGACAAATCACTCAGTTATAACAAAGAACAAGTGTTAATAAAAAACATGCAACATGGATGAAGCATGTGCTAAGCATGTGCTAAGGTTCATCCATGTATATACTACATAGTTTCATCGATGTGATGGCAAAAAAAGAAGCAAACTTTAAGGACACAAAACAGATCACTAGTCACATCGAGACATTTGTTTCAAGGGGTGGTGCCTGTAGCTCAAAGGAGTAGGGTGCCGGCCCCATATACTGGAGGTGGTGGGTTCAAACCCAGCCCCGGCCAAAAAAAAAAGAAAAAAGAAATTCATTTCACAAAGCAAAGCAGCATAAGGGAACCTTTTAAGGTGAAGGAAATTTTCTCTATCTTTATTGTGATGGTAGTGGTGAGGTGGTTGCATGATCATATACATTTGTCAAAACTCAAACTTTACACTTACAAAGGATAAATTTTATTTTACTCACATTATATGCTAATAAACACAACTGAAAAGTAAAGGATGCCTACGAATATGTCTATTATGTAAGAATATTATTAACAAAATTACAAACCTTTATCAAGAGTTGTAAAAATAGACTTGAATAAATGCCAAGACATAAAAAATTCATGAATAGGAAGTCTCTCTGTTAAAAATATGTCAATTCTTCTCCAAATCATTCTACAATTTCAAAATAAGTCCATGATTTGCTTAGAATTTGATAATCTTATTTTAAAATCAATATATAAGAACAAACGGCCAAAAATAATCAAGATAATCCAGAAAGACTAAGAAAAGTGGTATGAGTGTGGGTGAGGGCAGGGAGTGAAAACTAAGTTGAAATTACAAATATCAACATTCATCATAAAGCATTCATAAGTGAATCAATACAAGTATAGACAAATGGACTGATGAAACATAATAGAAAGCCTAGAAATTGACCACAGCATATACAGAAACTAGGCAATATGTTGGAGTTTATATTCTAAACTAGCTGTGTATAAATGATATTTAAAACAAATGGTATTTTACATAGAAAAAAATGATTCACACTTCATATAACATTCGAGAATAAAATCCAGATGGATTAAAGAGCTAAGTGTAAAAAATGTGAAACTCCTTTTCAAAGAAATTTGGAGAACATTTTTTATAATCATGGTATCAGAAATATTTCTCAAACATAATACTAAACTCACAATACTTGAAGAGATTGATAAACTTGACATAAAAATTTAAAACTTCTGCATCATAGGAACCCCATAAAATTAAAAGTCAAGTAACATTCTAGAAGCAGATATATGGAGCATATATAACTGACAAATAATTAGGATCCAGAATATACAAAGAAGTATTGCACATCAGTAAGAAAAAGCAACCGAAGAGAAAATTAAGCAAATGTGAGCAGCTCTGGTTTCATGTTTGGAAGGATGTGGACAGGAATAAAGCTAGGGCTAGACACAAAGGAAATTAGAGTTGTATTTACTTTAAACATATCTGAAGCAAAAATGACAAAATGCTAACTGACGTTTGTTAATTCTGAGTTATATATGTGTGTTATTGGATGCTTCTCTAAGTTACTTGCTATGTATTTTTATTTTGCCAGAATAAATAAACTTGTAAACTATAAATCTACAATAATAAATTTGAACACAGTGAAGAAATCGAAGTTAAATTTATAAATAATAATTCTCTGGACCCCAGCCATAATAAGCTAGCAGAAATAATGGAAGAAAGATCCCCCTCACAAAATTAAAAGCATAAAATAAATATATTACTGCTATTATACACTCTATATAGATAAACAAATTGAAGCGTTATAGAGACCACAAAGCTAGTAAGTGGAAGAGCTATGGTAACAAGGATTGTTTTAAAGCTACAATAATATTTAAACTTTGTAACTAGGACAAGAAGAGACAGACTAAAAGGAATGGAAAATAAATAAATCCACAAAAGAACCTACTATATATAACAATTTATAGATTACGGAAAAGAGAGGAAAAATGAATTATTCAGTATTTGGTGCTGTGAAACAATTGACATGGCAAACAATTTGGAAAATTACCTCACACCACACAGCAAAATAAATTCCAGAGAGATTAAACATAAGCAATAAAAACAAACAAAATCCATTTAAGCACTTACCCAGATTGAATGGGGAAGAACTTCTTAAACATGAATTCATCAGGAGAAATTACAAATGAAAAGATAGATATAATTACATAAAAATTAAGATTGCTGTGTATAAAAGTTGATTTAAAATGCAAACTGGCAAGGAACAATAGAAAAATGTACAAAAATCATGAATAGATGTTCATAAAAAAACAAAAATGATGAAGAAATACAAAAAAGTATTCAAGCTCGCTACAATAACAGAAACATATGCTAAAATTTTGCCCCTATCAGATTGGCAAAGATTTTAGAAGAGTGACTATACCCAGCAATGGCACAGGTGTATGAACAGAAATTGATAATCTTACACGGTGGACCTCATCACGTATGTTTCAAAAGTCTTTTAAAAGTTAATATCCTTAGTAATCCTCTTATAAAAACTCATCTTAACTAAATCATTCAACAAATACTGAGTAAGAATCTACAATGTGTCAGACATTTATTCTAGGTACTAAGGGACACAACAGTGGACAAAATAGGAAAGTCCGGGTGCTTGGAGGACTTATATGCAAGTACAAGGATCCAAACAACAAGTGAAATACTTAGTCTGTTCGGCAATGATACAAACCAAGGGGGGGGAAACAAAGGAAGAAAAGGGAAGAGTAAGTGTTGGGGGAGAATAGTTTGCATTTTTATGCAAGATCATTATAGGAGACCTCATCAAGGTGACATTTGCATGAAGACCCAAAAGAGGTAGGTTTCAAAGAAGCAAAGATAAGTTAAATGACCAATACGGGATCAATCAAATAATTATGATAGAAATGGCACAACTGAAAAGTCTGCAGCCATTACAAATAGCTTGAAGGGTGCTAGATGACAGGGGCAATGCTTGCAATGTAACACCAATGGAAAAACTGAATATAAAATAGTACATATAAGATAGAAACTCAATTATGTAAACATGAAAACACACCTGGAAGGAAATACAGCAAGTTATCTCTGCACTAGGGATTTAGAGGTGATTTGTGTTAATGTCTCCTCATTTTCCAAATTTGCTATAATGAGGCTGTTTTTTCTGCTACAATCAGTTAAAAAAAAAACAATTGAATGATAGATATTACAGTCTTAAGATAGATTGGAAAATACACAAAATATTTTAGATGACAGTACTGGACAGTTATGCCTAGAGTACTAGGTCAAGGTTTAAACATCATACTTAAGAAAGATATTGAAAAATGGAGTGCCATAGAAGATACTCAAAATATATATCACATGAACTCAAGAACTAGGAATAAGTAAGCTGGAGAAAAGATGAGAAGAAAAATAAAACATTTTAAAACATTTGAATGGCTATTACAGGAGAGAGAAGTAGAAATTGCTCAGCATTGCTATTGCTCCAAGGAGCAAGACCAATGGGATGGCTGCAGAGGACAGATTCCAGATCAGTATGAAGAATAACTTGCTAACAATTACAGCTGTCTATTGTCAGGTGGTATTAAGCAACCTTTCCTGGAACTATTCACACTGAAAATAGATGACCGTATGTACTGGGTGATAAGACATGATTGCTAAGGGCCCTGCCATTTCTGGGCTTCTCACTTTCTGTTCTAAGAAGTTACATTATGCTATGATGATGTACATAATTCCATCACCATCCACCTCCCCTTCCCTTCAAAAATACATATAATGCTTAATCTTTTTAAGAAATCATTTTTTAAAGAGTAAAGCGCCTTCAAAATATACATCCTGGAGATTTTTATGCCTCCTCCTGTGTATAGTGAGGAGACATTTTGCACTGACATCAATGCCTTTAAAATCATGTTTTAAATATTAAAAAAAGTTTTTTGTTCATCTATTAGCAACCAGTATCTCCCTTTTCCTTCTTAAAACGATACATACATCTTCCCCCTGAGAAGAGACTACATACCTGGACCACTACACTACTGAATATGGGATAATCACCTCATCTGTATTCCACATTATCCTGCAGGATTTTATTCTCAGTGACTTTAGTTTATTTTAACATCAGCAGTAGCAGAAACATCACCTAATGCCCAGCTTTACTACAGATTTTAGAATATACTCAGTCTTTTCCTTAGCTCTCAAGACAGTCACAATTTCAGCTATCTCAAGAATAGAACAAGGAAAGGACCTTCTTGGGAGCTCTACCAAACCCTGTGAATACCTCCACCAAAATTAGCAATCTTCAGAATTCTGTTTAAAATCCTTCGTGTTGCCTAAATAAGTGACTGAACCTGAACTACCTGCATGGGACCACAAGAACATAGTATAGAGCCGAGTATGAACTATAGAACCTTATAGCTTGGTCAAGTCTTTATCGAGTCTTAACATCTCAATGGATTCTGTCACTCTGCTCAACACTCGATTCCAACCCCCCTCCATTTTACAGTTATGAAAACTGAGGCTCAAATAAGACAAACAATACCTCACAAGAAACTAAGTTAGTATCCATGCCAAGACTGGAATTTATAGACTAGGCTATCAGAAATCCCGTTTAAGAGAGATTGTTCTTAAATAGCTCTTCATAATTTTTTTTCTTGTCAAGTGCCTTGTTCTATAAGCTGCTAAATGGAAAAGGTGAGGGGATCTGGGAAGGGTACTGGTTCATTGAAAGTTTCATTAAACCACATGACATATAAGCTGGTTTTCAAGTAAGTCTGTACTCCTGCGGACATAGGCCTGCAGGGACCCATACTATTTCAGCACTCTCTCTACCAACCATCTGAAAAATGGGTATTCATCATCCAGCTGAAATGTTAGTGAGCACAGTGAGCAGCAGCGTAGGAAGGGCTGTTAGTAACTGGGTGCTGTTTACCTTTACTCAAATTTACTGCAAAGTTGAATAATGGTGACCACATTTTCCTTGTTTTTGTTCAGTCATGAATAGTGAGCGAGAGCCACGGATGAGGCTCGCGGAGCAGTGAGGACAGCAACAGGCATGCGCAAGAGCCCCGCAGCTCAAATATTACGTAAAGGCTTCACATTTTCCTTCTCCCTCTACACGTGAATCACAACTTAGGCCTTTATAGTTCAGTGACTAGAATAATGTTTATCTCCCCACGTAAGCCCTTGGTTCCAAGGTGGCAACAACCATGTCTATTTTCCTCACCATTGTACTGTCCATGTCTAGTAAATGGAACATATTCAGTAAATGTCCAACACACGGATGAAGCGCTGCTCTCTTGGCACCTTTGTAACCTTGTACTCTTCTAGTTCTCCTTCCATACATCAGACCTTTCCTCCTTTGTAGCCTCATGCAGGTTCATCATCTTTTTTTACCTATATCCTAAATAAAGATAAGAATTCTCCAAAGTACCATCCTTGGGTCTCTTTTCTACTTCAAGTAATGAGAGACAAGGATTCTCAAATTACTCTCTCCAATTGACTTCTTTCCAGAGTTCCAATCACATTATTTTTTAGTCTACTTAGTACCTTACTACGCTATTACAAATCAAGCTGCTCACCCTCTCAGGATCAGTTTGTCAATCCATAAAATGAGGGAGTTTCATCTCCTTTGCACACAAAGTCCTAATTTCCCTGGTTAACATTCAATATTATTTACAGTCAAGCCTTCTTCCAATTATCTTGCTAAACATTTCTCACATACTGTATTTCACCATATATTTTACTCCAATACAACTGATTTCTGCCTAGAATGCATTTTCCACACCCCAACTCTCCATATCCAAACTTTGTATAATCTTCAAAGCTCAGTTCAAAGGCTATATCCTGGAAGCTGTCTTTGATCCCCTTGGAGCCCTTCTTTGCCTCTCTTTTGTGGGTGTAGATCTATCTCACCCTCCTAACACCATAGTTGTTGGTGTATTTCTTCTCTCTCCTATTGGATTATGTCATCTTGGAGAGTAGAGGCTATTTCTAAGTCTTCTATGTCTCCCACATTGTCTTCAGCCCATAGTAGGTATTTAGTAACCTTATATGAAGAGATTCAATTTATGCCTTTTCAGTCACCCTGCTTAAAACCCTGTAATCAGTCCTTGTGTTTCTGAACTAAAGACCAAAACCATTACAATGGACCAGTCCAGACACACTGGCTATTGTTACACTTCCCAAATTTGTTATCTTCTCTCATCACAGGGCCCTAGTACATGCTCTTCCCTCTATCGAGAAAACTATTTCCTCACCTCCATCATCCTTTACCCACACCCATACACATCTCTGCTCAGCCTCAGTATTACTTCCTGAAGGGTGTTTGCTTACACTCCAAGTTAGATCAGTTACATATGTTCATAGCCCCACCCCCTTGTACTTTTCCTTCATAGCAGTTATTATTAGCTCAAATGACATGGCTGTGTAATTACCTGATTAACAACATCTTCTATATCAAACTGTAAGCCCCAAACAAGCAGGGATCAGGTCTGCCTTACTCATTTTGCATCCTCTGCACAGTACCTACACCCATATCACTGAATAAATTAATAATAATAATAATAAGGTGAATGACTGAATTGTCCAAAGGTAAAGATGTAAGACTTACAGTGTACGCAATCTTTGCCTGGCTTCCTAAAATCCCTTCAAAATAAAATTGAGATGTCAGGTAGAGCTCTGAAATAGTCAAACTGGCCTTCTATAAGGAGATGTATAAAAGAGAATGCACACTGCCTTCCCAAGAAGAAAGGCAAAATTACCTTTCTTTAATAAATGTGTGATCCCATGACTAACAACAAAGGTTCAATCACTCATTCAACAAACATATATTAAGCAACTACTCCGCATACACTGGGCTAATGGCTGAGGTTACAGTAAATTGATATAGTCTCTCACCCATTTAGAATATACAATCCATATGTGGAAGTTATGGAAGCTATAAGGAAACTATGAATTTTAAGAAAAAAAAAAACTTTTTGGCAATCACAACACCAGAATAATGCTACTTTGTGTACATGCTTAGTTCGCCACCAAAGGAAATATTTCACAGGATGCATGATCATCTGACAGGTAATTTAGAAGTTATATCTGGGCCTAATTTGAGCCTCTTAAATTAGATGGTCAGCTAGCCTAGATTAGTATTGCTCAAAGTATGATCTGTGACCCATCCTATTTGGGAACTTTTATTACAAGACAATAATAACCGAAGTGGAAAAATTTGACAGTAAGCACTTAGAAGATGTT
The DNA here is from genome assembly GCA_963573935.1 of Arctocebus calabarensis. NCBI lineage: Eukaryota > Metazoa > Chordata > Mammalia > Primates > Lorisidae > Arctocebus > Arctocebus calabarensis. Next base: position 12,113 of record CAUYON010036215.1, read on the forward strand.
ACAGCAATTGAAAAAAATAATTTTCTGTCTGTTGAATCTAATAGTAAAAATTCAAGATTATACTTTGTGTCTTTTTCCTTTCCTAGTAATTCATAATTAATGCATTTTACTAAAGTAACAGTCTTCTGTGATGGATTATGAAAAACACAGACAACTAGCCCTTCACCAAGATCATTTGATAAAAACTGCTCCAGTATTGCTACTTGAAGTGTAGCCAGTGGAACACCAGTCTCCAGATCACTGGGAAGCTTGTTAAAAATGCAAAATCTCAGGCCTCTTCCTTCAATCCCCTGAACCAGAATTAGCATTTTAACAAGATTCCCAGGGGATTTTTTGCACATTAAAGTGTGAGAAGCACTCATCTAAATGATTTCTAAAGCCACCCATAACCCTGAAATTTTGTGATTTGCTTCAGATTGAGAATTGCACAGCTGAAAGACCCTTCCTTGGAAAGAGTCCACCTCATTGTTTTATGAAGGAGAAGGAGAAATCACAGATCCAGGGTAACTGGTAAATTGTCAGAGCCAGGAATGGAAACCAAATTTGCAGATAGCCAGGTCAGAGTTCCACTTTAGCACACCACATGCCCAATCCTTTTCTACCCAATTCCACTTTGTACCATCCCCTCAAGTGATGTCATTATTTTTTAGATACTTTCTGTTGTATCAGTTGATCTTTCTGCCATCCATACACTGTACCAACCTTCAATCGCCTCTATTTCCACTGTCTTCTAAATTGCCCTTCATCCCTGCAGTCACCCAAATCTTCCCACATGCTTATTGTCTGGGTGCTACATAGACACTTTGGGGCTTTATAAGGACTAGTAGCAACAGATTCCTGGCTTTTAGGAATACAAAAGAGACTTTCTTTGTTCTCATCAGTCCAGTTGACACCAGATAGCAAGCTTTTCCAAGGAAAAGAACAAACACTATCATCACTGCTTGAGAAAGCTCAGTCTGATCAGTCTGTGGCTGACACATGAGTGGGATATTAGGCCATATTAAGGAAAATCTCGTCTCCAGACTGAAGTAAATGACAGTCCTATAGGCTTGTTAGATCTGAGGATTGACAAAAAGGCATAATTGTAGTATTCAATTAATTAAAAAATTGTTATTTTAAAAAAGCAAATTTGGGGCGGCCTCTGTGGCTCAAAGGAGTAGGGCACCAGCCCCATATGCCAGAGGTGGTGGGTTCAAGCCCAGCTCCGGCCAAAAAAAACCTGCAAAAAAAAAAGCAAATTTCTTCCAGATAGTCCCAAAGAAGCAATGAATAGAAGTTGCATGGAAACAGATTTGGAAATACTTTCTGATAATCACAGTGGCTCAGTGACACAAAGCACCACCTAATGAGCTCTCTTCCACTGCAGGGAGTTCAAATAGAAATCAGTCAAGAAATTGGACGCTTAAGAAAAATTGAAGAATTGGGTGGAAAAGTAAAGTTAATGATCTTTAGGGTTCCTTCCAGTTCCAAGGTTTTAGTACTGTAAAAATTTCGGTACAGGAAAACTCCATCTCTCAGGAAATAAGAGTAAGGTCTGTTCCTGAAAGGCACAGTGTTAAGCTGAATGTGGGGTGGATGAGGGTATGGCAGTGGAAAAGCGAATTCTTTCCAATCATCATTTTTAAAGAAAGGTGGCCTGGCCCAAGAAAGCCTCTCCAGCAGCCCCTCCTGAACTCAGGTGAGGCCTGGCTCCAGCCTAAGTCCTTGTTATTCCACACAAAGAGCAGACCACTACTTTCCAAAAAATCTTGCTAAGAACCACTGTTTCTGTTGTCCCTATACTTGCCTAACGGACAAATGTGCAAAACTCTCCCCAAGGAGGCGGCAGTGCTTAATGGTCAAGACTATGGATTCTATCTAGACCCAGGTTGCCTGTGTTTTCATTTCATTTGAGACATTTAATTGTTGTATAATCTTGGGCAAGTTTCTTAACCTCTCTGTGCCTCATTTTCTCATCAGTAAACCAAGGATAATAATAGTGTCTGCTTCATAGGGTTGACGTAAGAATTCAACAAGGTAATAAACATTAAGTCCTCAGCCCAGGATCTGAAACATACTACACACTCAAAAATGTTAATGATTTGTATTATGGGTGCTATAATTACTATTACAAGCACAACCCTCCATCAAGCAATCAGATCCCTTCCCCTACCAGTTCAGAGGGGCTATACTACATGAGCTTCAGCCAGTCTTTGGATAGCTCCAGAGGATCAGAACCTGCTGACCCTCACTAAGCCAAACCACTCATGCTAGGAATTCTGGCTCTTCACCCTGCTCTCCTCAAGTCCAACAGCCTCCCCTCCCCCAGTCCTCCTGCCCATGCCACCCCACAACCACAGTCAGAAAGCAACAAACTGAGAAGCCAGTTCCAGACAGGTGTTTCCTCCCTCCCAAGGACAGAGCTGAACCTAACATGATGCTTACCAGTGGGTCAGGGTGGGGTGTCCAAATCCCTAGGCTGTTGGCTCAACTCCCTGGGATTGAAGGTGCAGGCAATGGGGCTTCCCCCAAGAATCAAGAGGAACCTCCCAAGTTTGTGGAGGGAGTCAGGCCCAACCCCACAACAACCTCTTAAAGGAAGGTGAGTGGTCTCAACCTGCTTCAAAGGAAGCAGTTATTTACAACTTTCTACTCACTTGCATCTGAGGGAGGGGTGGGGGATGGAGGAAAGGGCTTTAAGGTACAGTCCTTCTTTTTTCATCTCCAGCAGCAAGAAGCAGCTGCAGAGAAAGAGTTAAAGGAGGGAGGAAGCTCCAGCCATTACCCCATCCCCACGGCTAGGGCTGTCTGGGGGGTCATGACAGTGCTGCCTGCTCTGGCTAGGGGCCACTCAGTGGCTCTCTGCAGCAGCTGCCAGCCCCCCAAGCAATTTGCAAGGTCAATGCTGACCTGCTTCTAAAGAGGAACAAAACAATTCACTGACGATAAAGCAAATCACGCATACACCACATCGCAACCCCCCTTTCTCCAAATCAGGTTTTACCCCAGTTCCTCCCTTCCCAGATGCCGCCTCTGGGCTTCCACCAGCCCCACTGGGGAACCCAGGATAGCATCACAGCTGCAGAGCATGTCTCGCCTCCCCGGCCAACCCAAGGAGACTCTCTCGTACGAGGGAGAGATGCTATCGCTAAAGGAGACCTGAGCTGGGGGGAGGGGGAAGAAGGAGCATCTCTGTTTCTTACCAAGCGCCACAGTCACTTCCCCCAAGCTGAGAGGAGAGAAGGATGAATGAACTGAAACAAGTTGGAGGTTGAGACCTTACAGACCTCGGCTGCTGCTTCTCTTTCTCTGGTTCTCTCTCCAGGTCCCTCACTCGGTCTGTCTCTCTGCTTTGCTCGCTAGCTTGCGCGCGCTCACGCTCTCCCTCCGTCTCTCTCCCTCCCTCTCTCTTCCTCCCTCCCTCCCTCTCTTCTCTCTCCTCTCTCTCGCTCTCTCTCCCTTTCTCCCTCTCTCCCCCTCTCCCTCTCTGAGAGTCTTTCCCTCCCCTCCTCCCCTCCCCCTTTTCTGGCTTCGGGTTCAACGCTGCCTGGTGCTGAGCACGCGGCTGCTCTGGGGCTCTGAATACAGCGCTGCAAGGCTTTAGATCTGTGACTGCCTTACGAAAAACTAAAGTAGTATTTTATTCTTTAAGGTATCCAGCAGAGAACTAGAGGGAAGCTCAGAGGAAAGGGGAGGAGCAGAGCAGACCAGGGGAAGAGAAAGAGAGCAAAAGGGTAAGAGCGAATAGGAGGATAAAGGAAGTAATGGATTACCGTAGCTGATGTGTGATGCTTACTTGCTGCTCCAAGACCGAAGAGTGAGCCTCTTCTCTTTCTCTCTCCCTACATCCCTATGGGCGTGCCTTCTAACCCAGGCTCCAAATAAAGGTTCAACAATCCTGTCTGTTCAGATTCCATTTCTGAAGACAATAATAAGCAGAAAAATGTACATTAAAGTGGTTGTCATTCCCACTCCACTATGAAGAAACAGTTCAGCCACATTGATCCACTATTGACCCAACTTCCACCCCCACCCTCAACCAAGTAGAAATGCATGTGGACCCAATTTGAAACTGTCAGCTGGAGCTTCCCTCTAAGGCAAGATAGATAAGTAGCAGAACCACAATGCCTTCCTTTCAAAAAATTCTGAAGGGACTATAGCTGTATTGTAAGTGTACGAGTCTACGTGTGAGTTTGCACAAGGGAGAAGGGGTGAGATTTATTGAATCGAAGTATAAAAAATACATATCCTCGTGGGATAAAAACAAGAAAAAGCAACCTGAGAAAAGTTCAGTAACAATGCAACATAGGATGGAAAGAGACCTAGGCTAAAAATAAAATAAACTTCACTTTGAGTTCTGTCTCTGAAAATTATTATGTTGCCTTTGACGAGTCATGACTTCAGTTCAGCCCTCAGCATCCTCAGTGGAAAAATGAATAGGGCTAGATATAGATAATCCTAAAAGATACTTCTAGATCTAACACTCTAAGATCTAAAACCAGACTAATTCCAGGTGAAGGAGAAGGAGGAGTTGAGAATAAAATATAAACTACCAAATTTCAAAGGCTCTCCAAAGTTAAGTCCCTAAATGGAACTCTAGATCACACTTACTCAAAATTCCTTTTTTAGTGTTGTAGGGGCCATATGAATATAAGCATATGAGCAAACAGCTGCTCCTATCAAGGAATTCAACATCTGCCCACATATAATAAGCATGAAAGTTTTCTTACTCAAACCCCTCATATTGCAATTCCTAGTTCATTTAGTCAGAGAATCAAAGGGCATCTGATTGAAAGTAAATTATTTTTCATGTTTTAAGTATATTGGCCTCAATATGCATAGTGACTAGGACATAGTAGGCATTTAGAATTTTGCTCACAAGGTGCCATTTCCATTTAAATTACAATCCTGTTGAGTTTCCCCAAAATTCTTAATACTCTCTACAAATGCACATGTACAACTCTCCAGCTGAACACTTCTTCAAAAGCATTTATCCATACATTAAGTATGTAGAGAGAGATTGAGACCCATACATTTAATCACTGAGCTAAAAGGATCTATCAAGGTAACTATCTCAAAAATAAACAAAAGATAACCATCTCATCATACAGAAACAGAAATTAGACAGAAGGAAAAATATAACTCATACAAGGCCAAAGAGAATCAGTAACAGAGTTAACACCAGCACCCACTCTTCTGACCTCAGATAGATACAGTATTGTTGCCTACCAAACCAACATGTAAACTGTACATAAAGCAAATGTGTACATAGGCACATACCTGTACAAACTCATACCTATGTGGGCACAGATTTTTATGTGTATTTTTTTTGTATTAATGTCCACTGGATGTAATAGATTAGCAAACTGGAAAAACTAAAATGTTATGAATTGACCTTAAGTATATACATTAGTTTCCTAGGGCAACCATAAAAAAACTGCCATAAATTTGGTAGCTTAAAACAACAGAAAAGTATTATTTCACAGTTCTGGATAACAGAAGTCTAAAATTAAGGTGCTGCCAGGACCACATGCCCTCCAAAGATTCTAGAGGAGAACGCTTCCTTGCCTCTTCTAGCTTCTGGTGGCTCCTGGGATTCCATGGATTATAGAACAATCACTCTACAAGCTTACCCAGTCTTCGAATTATTTACTCCTGTGTCTCTGTGTGACAAATCTCTCTCTTTTCATGTATAAAGACACCAATCATTGTGTTTAGGGACTACTCTAAATCCATAATTATCTTATCTCCAAATCTTTAATTAATTTCTTCTGAAAAACCATGCTATCTAAACAAGGGGATATCCTGAGGCTCTGAATGGACACAAATTTGGGGGAAATATTATTCAGTTCACTACAGTTGTAACTTTTATCAAATAAAGATCCCAAGCAAACAATCTGAGTTAACATAATTTAAAAAATTAACACAAATGAGTTGGACTAAGATACTCTCAGAATCAAAACTCTTCTTTAAAACACACAATTTTACCTGTGTGAAAAATTAGAAGCATTTTCATTTTACTGCAAATAAAGAGAAAAATCTTAATTCACAGTCCAACTGGCTTAAAGAAAGCAAAAATAGAGCTCAGGATGATCAGTGCAGTTGAGAAGTCATGAGAGAAATACAAGAATGGAGGAAAATATAGATAGAAAGCCCCAAATTCTATACATCTTAAACTGCTCAACTCTCGTGAAACCGTGGGATACACACATGAAAACAGTTCCCAAATAGCCTATGTAAAACTGAAAGAATTAAAGAGAGTTTTCATTATTGCCATGAGGGATAGTGTGCAGTTTCAAATTAGCCACATCAACTTTCTATTAAAATAAACAAAACAAATCAATACTTCACAGAAAAGTAAAAGAGAATGAAGGGACTCAACAGTATATAATTCACAATGTTCAGGGTACATTTCAAAATTACCACTAAAGCAAAAAATCAGAAAGTTATTACTCTCACTCAAGAGACACACATACAATAGAGACTGGCCCTAAGATAAATCTGATGTTGAAATTATTAGGAAGGACTTTAAATTATGTCATAACTACACTCATGGAAATAAAGAAAAATTCACTTGTAATAAATGAAGAAATAGGAAAGCATATCAGAGATAACAAAAATGTTTTAAAATCAGTTATAAATTCTAAAACTAAAAATTAAAGTATCTGAGTAAAACTTCACTGGGTAGGCTTAACAACACATTGCACATAACAGAAGAAAGTGGGTGACACCTGTGGCTCAAGGAGTAGGGCTCTGGCCCCTTGTACCAGAGGTGGCGGGTTCAAAACCAGCCCTGGCCAAAAACTGCAAAATAATAATAATAATAATAATAATAAACAGAAGAAAAACTAAATTAACTAAAAGATAAATCTATAGTTATTATGCAATCCAAAGTACAGAGAGAGAAAATAAACAAGTCAGTGATACATAGGTATTTCAAAATTATAGCATAAATGTAATTGGAGGCCCAGAAGGCAAACAACAAGACAAAGAAAAAAAGGTTGAAAATAATGCCTAAAATATTCCTAATATAAAGAAAAGCTATCAAAATATATGAAATATATTCCTATTTTTATATATAGATTATGCTTCAATAAAGCTATATGAAAAAGAAGAAAAATATATATAACAAAACACATAAGCTTATGAATTCAAAGAGTTCAGCCACATTTAGCCAAATGATAGTCAAGCTACTGACACACAAATATAAAGGGAAAATCTTGAAAACATTCAAGAACATGAATACTGTAGAACACAATAAAATTGGCCATTGACTTCTCATAAGAAAACATTTATCCTTAAAGTGCTGAATTTTTTAAAAAATATATGTATGTAATAGACAATTTTACATGTACCCAAAAAATCCTTTATGAATAAACACAGATATTGACATGTTCAGACAAATGAGCAATAGGACAATCTATCATCAGCATATTTACACTATAAAAAAATACTAAAGCACATTCTTAGGTGTGAAGGGAAATGATACCAGATAAAAAGCAGGAACTTTAGGAAGGAATGAAGAGCATCAGGAATGGCAGGAATAATAATATGTGGATAAATATAAAACAACATTTGTCTCTTAATTTATTTGAAATATATATAAGAGTTAAAGGAAAAAATCATAGGATTATAATAAGCACTATATAATATACAAGAAATAATATGCATAAAAATTATAACATGAAAGAAGGGATGGAAAAAAACTAAACTAGACATTGCCAAGATCCTTGAACTTTGTGTGAGGCCATAAAATATTAAATCTAAGTAGACTTTGAAAATTTAAGCGTGCATGGAAGAGTGACATCAGAAACATGCTGGAACAATAAGTCCCATCCCTCATCTCCTCATAGGAACGTCTATTTAACAAAGATATACAAACCAAAATACCTGTATGAGATATCCAGAATCCAGTTAAGAGGTGGAATACCCCAGTTGAGCACAAAAAAAGTCAAGAACAATAGCGGGTAAGAAGAGTAATTTTCACTTAATTCACATTACCCCCTTCTTACCCTAACCCAAGAGATCACCTTGGCCCATGATTTCTCTCTTAGAAGAAAGGAAGAGTAGAGCATGCTTCTAATGGCCTAGGCTTTTCAATTTACTACTTTAAGGACTAGTGCCTCAGGTGGTTGCCAGAGGCTCGGGGGCAGAAAGGAGTAGAGAATTATTATTTACTGTGCATAGAATTTCAGTTTCATAAGATTAAAAGAGTTAGCAAAATGGATGATGGTGATGGTTGCACAGCATTGTAAATGTGTTTAATATCATTTAACTGTACGCTTAGAATGGTTACAATGGAAAATTATAAGATATGTGCATTTTACCATAATAAAAAATTGGAAAAAATTGAAGAAGAGATAAAGACTTTAACAGACAAACAAAAGGTGAGGGAGTCCATTGCCAAAGATCTGTCTTACAAAAAATACTAAAGGGAATTCTTCAAGTTGAAATGAAAGGACACTAAACAGCAATACAAAAGCACATAAAAGTAAAAAACTCATAGGCAGAGTTAAATATCTAGACAAATATGGAATACTGTAATATTGTAATTATAGGTTGTAAATTACTATCACTTTTAGTATAAAAGATAAAAACAAAAGTATTCATAATAATTATAACCACAAAAATTTGTTAATGGATACAAAATATAAAATATGCCAATTGTGACATTAATGGCATAAAGTGGAGAGTGAAGAAGTAGAAGTGCTAAGCTTTGTATGCAATTGAAGTTAAATTGTTATCAGCACAAAATGGACTATTATAACTATAGGATATCTTATATAAACCTCATGTCCTTGAAGAAAATATGTATTGAGACGTATAAAATAAAAAGAGAAAGGAGTCAATGGATATCACTATTTTTAAAAATCAGTAAAAAGGGAAAAAGAGAGGACAAGAGGAAAAAAAGAATTAAGATGGAATAAATAACAAAAATAGCAATAATAACTTCTATCATCAATTCTTTAAACATAAGTACACTAAACTCCCAGTCTGAAGCCATACAGTAGATGAATGAATATTAACAACAACAACAAAAAATCTTGACTTCACCTTTAAGGATACACATGGAGTGAAAGTGAAGGGATAGAAAATGATATTCTAAGCAAATGGTAATCAAAAGAGAGCAGGTGTGGCTATTTATTTATATCAGACAAAATAGACTTTAGAGCAAGAGAAAAAGAATAACATATTATAATAATAAAAGGATTGATTCTTCAGGAACATATAACTATTATAAATATACATGTATCCAAAATGAAAGTACATAAACATATAAGTCAAACATTCATAAATATGAAGAGAGAAATAAACAATAATATCATAATAATATAATGACAGGAGACTTTAATATCCCATTTTCAATAAGGGATAGAAAATTGAAACTGAAAGTCAATAAGGAAAGAACTTGAAGAACACTACACACGAAGTTGACCTAACAGACATATACAGAACGTTGACTCAACAGTAGCAAAATAAACATTTTTCTCAAGCACACATCAGATACTCTCCAGCACAGATCACATGTTACATCACAAAACAAGTTTTAAAAAATTTGAGAAGACTGAAATTATGCCATGTATCATTTCTAACTACAATGGAATGAAATTAGAAATCACAGAAAGAAAATGAGAAAACCTGAAAAATAACATATTCCTAGATAATCAACAGGTCAAGGGAAAAAAACAAAAGGTAAATTAAAAATTATCTTGAGAAGGGAGATCAAAATGGCAGACTAGAGACAGCTTCTTTGCAAAGAAGCATGGTGAGATTGGGAAGAAGACTACAGGCACCTCTCTGGCTTGTAGGCTCTACCCAGAAACATCCCTTCTGGGGCACAGGGAGCCAACAGGAAAGTTTAGGACTCCAACAGGAGGACTGAAAGCATTAGAGAAGTACAAGTGTTTGCAATCAGTCAGAGGTGAGTAGGCCATGGCAGCTGTGGCAGCAGCAGCTACATCACCAGCATGACTTAGCAGACAGCAGATGTCTCCCCTGCAGGTTTTCTTTCTTTTTATTGGACTTGGGCACTTGGTTTAATTACCTTGGGCAAGTAAGTAGGTGACTTTCAACAGTGCCCAGAGGCCAGGACTGAGCCCCCACCCCCACCCGCTGAATGGAGCTTTCAGGAGCTTTCATTGTTCAGCTGCAGGCTGGACACAGTCATTGTGGGAGAGCTGCCTTGCAAGCTGAACCCTCAGGGTCCTAGTTCTGGCCAGTTCTGCTGTCCCAAATAAGTGAGCAACCTCTTCTGGAGAGATCCAAGTGACACATGCTTTTCTGGGAAAGCCACTGCTTAGCCAAGGGCCATGGTTTAGAAAGGTCGAGGCATGTCTATTAAGCAGGCTGAGGAGAGATTCAAGCTCCTAAACCTGCGGGGTTTGAGGGCAAAGAAGTCAGCAGAGGCTTCCAGTCTCCACCTTATACAGCTGTATCAGCATTGTGATTAGCATCTCATACCCAGATCACCTCTTGCCCAGGCAATATTTATCAACATATATAGTTTATTGTTCTTTAAAAAAAAAATTCAACTTTTTCCCCCTAGATTTTTCTATTTATTTTTTTCTTAGTTTTTCTCATGCATATATAATTTTTCATTGTCGCCTTCTTAATAATAAAGGCTTCATTTTTGCTAGTTTTTCATCCCCTGTTATTTGATTTTTCCCTGAATTTTATCCCTTAAGGTTTTTTGTTTGGTGGGTTTGGTTTGATTTATAGTATTTTTCTTTTTCTTCTCTATTTGGTGGAGGTGGGGTCCTGTGTCTGCTCAGGATGGCAAAGAGCTGAAGACATCAAGGGACACATCCAACCAACATCAAGGGACACACCCCCTCTCAACCCAAGAGGTTGGGATTTGTGGGTATGGGTCAAAGTACCATACTCTACAGCACTATTACTCATGTCTTTCTCTGTTTGTCTCTTCTTTTTGTCAATATTTCCCTTTAATTCCTTCCTCTCTTTTCTCTTTTTTTAATGTTTTATCCCTTCTTACTCTTCACTTTTCTCTTCCTTTTAGTCCCTGTTCAAAAAGACATATCAACAGCTTAGGTCAAAGGCACGGCAATTTAAAGAGCAAGAAGAAGTGGAAGGAAAAAGTAGGGCAAGGAAACAGACAAAAAGAAAACATTCATGAGGAAAAAACAGCAGAGAAATGCTGGCAAAATGAAAACCCAGAACAGAGTAAGCCCCCTCCAAGGAGATAGCTACTGCAGAGGATTCCACCTATAAAGAAATGTTACAAACAACAGAAAGGGGATTTAAAAACTGGATAGTAAAAACAATGAAGGAAATTGCTAGGAAAATGGAAAATAACCAAAAGGAAATCCAAAAACCAAATCAAATAAGAGATGGATGTGAAGAATACATAAAGGATAGAGTGGAGCTTAAGGAGTTGAAGCAGTCAAGCAGGGAAATTAAAGATGCAGTAGAAAGTATCAATCAGAGATTAGACCACACAGAAGAAAGAATCTCAGAGGTAGAGGATAAAGCTCTTGAACTACCTCAGTCAGTTAAAGAGATAGAGAAAAAGAGGGAAAAACCAGAATGTTCACTGACAGAATCACAGGACTTCATGAAGCATTCAAATATGCAAGTTATAAGTATCCCAGAAGGGGAAGAAGAATGCGCCAGAGGAAAGAAAGCCCTACTAGATTATATCACAAATGAAAAGTTCCCAAATATCACCAAAGATTATGACACACTCTGTTCAGAAGAATATCAAACCCCAGGTTGTCTCAACTCAAATAGAGCTTCTCCAAGACACATTGTCATGAACCTGTCCAAAGTCAAGACAAAAGAAAAGATTCTGCTAGCTGCCAGGAGTAAGCACCAGTTGACCTACAGGAGTAAATCCATCAGGGTGACTGCAGACTTCTCTAATGAAACTTTTCAAGCCAAAATTAAATCAGAGATCAATGAAATTGAAAACAAAAGAATCATTCAGAAAATTAATGAAATCAGGAGTTGGTTTTTTGAAAAAATAAATAAAATAGATAAAATCTTGGCCAGACTAACCAGAAATAGAAAAGTAAAATCTCTAATAACCTCAATCAGAAATGATAAAGGGGAAATAACAGCCACAGAGATACAAGAGATCATCTTTGAATACTACCAGAAACTCTATGCCCAGAAATTTGACAATGTGAAGGAAATGGATCAATATTTGGAATCACACCCTCTTTCTAGACTTAGCCAGGAAGAAATAGAGCTCCTGAACAGACCAATTTCAAGCACTGAGATAAAAGAAACAATAAAATATCTTCCAACAAAAAAAATTCCCTGGTCCAGATGGCTTCACACGAGAATTCTATCAAACCTTCAAGGACGAGCTTATTCTTGTACTCAGAAATTATTCCAAAAAATTGAAGAGTAAGGAATCTTCCCCAGCCCCTTCTATGAAGCAAACAGCACCCTGGTACCAAAACCAGGAAAAGACCCAACCAAAAAGGAGAACTTCAGACCAATTTCACTAATGAATATAGATGTAAAAATTCTCAACAAAACCTTAGCCAATAGATTACAACTTATCATCAAAAAAGTCATACATTATGATCAAGTAGATTTCATCCCAGTGATGCTAGGCTGGTTTAGTTTACGCAAGTCCATAAACGTTATCCACCATATTAACAGAAGCAAAAACAAAGACAATATAATCCTCCCAATAGTTTCAGAAAAAGCATTCGATAAAATCCAACATACTTTTCTAATTAGAACACTGAAGAGTATAGGCATATGTGGCACATTTCTTAAACTGATCAAAGTTATCTATGACCAACCCACAACTAATATGTTACTGAGTGGAGTAAAACTCAAAACTTTTCCTCTTAGAACTGGAACCAGACAAGGTTGTCCTATGCCACCATATACAATAAGGCAAGACAAAAAAATAAAGGGCTTCCAAATGGGAATAGAGGAGGTCAAACTCTCCCTCTTTACTGACAACGTGATCTTATACTTAGAGAACCCCAAAGACTCGACCACAGACTCCTGGAAGCCAGCAAAAAATACAGTAATGTCTCAGGATATAAAATCAATGTCCACAAGTCAGTAGCCTTTGTATACGCCAATAACAGCCAAGATAAGAAGTTAATTAAGGACACAACTCCCTTCACCATAGCTTCAAAGAAAATGAAATACCTATGAATATACCTAACAAAAGAGGTGAAGGACCTCTATAAAGAAAATTATGAAACCCTAAGAAAGGAAGTAGCAGAGGACATTAACAAATGGAAGAACATACCATGCTCATGGCTGGGAAGAATCAACATTGTTAAAATGTCTATACTTCCCAAAGCAATCTACCAATTCAATGCCATCCCTTTTAAAATACCAACGTCATACTTTCAAAACTTGAAAAAAATAATTCTTTGTTTTGTATGGAACTAGAAAAAAAATCCATATAGCAAAGGCAGTTCTTAGTAATAAAAACAAAGCCAGGACATCAGCATACCAGATTTTAGGCTGAACTACAAAGCCATAGTGGTCAGGACAGCATGGTACTGGCACAAAAATAGAGACATAGACATTCAGAACTGAATAGAAAACCGGGAAATGAAACTAACATTTTATAACCACTAATCTTTGACAAACCAAATAAGAACATACACTGGGGGAAAGACTCTCTATTCAATAAATTGTGCTGGAAGAACTGGATATCCACATGTAAAAGACTGAAACTGGACCCACAAAAATTGATTCAAGATGGATAAAGGACTTAAATTTAAGACATGAATCAATAAAAATCCTCAAAGAAAGCATAGGAAAAAAAACTGGAAGATATTGGTCTGGTGAAAGACTTCATGAAGAAGACTGCAAGGCAATTGCAACAACAACAAAAATAAACAAATGGGACTTAATTAAACTCAAAAGCTTCTGTACAGCTAAGGAGACAACAACCAAAGCAAACAGACAATCTACACAATGGGAAAGGATATTTGCATATTTTGAATCAGACCAAAGCTTAATAACTAGGATCTATAGAGAACTCTAATCCACATGAAAAAAGCCAACAATCCCACATTTCAATGGGCAAGAGACATGAAAAGAACCTTCTCTAAAGAAGACAGATGAATGGCTAACAAACATATGAAAAAATGCTCATCAGCCCTAATTATTAGAGAAATGCAAGTCAAAACCACCCTGAGATACCATCTAACCCCAGTGAGAATGGCTCACATCACAAAATTTCAAAACTGCAGATGCTGGCGTGGATGTGGAGAGAAGGGAACACTTTTAAACTGCTGGTGGGACTACAAACTAATACAACCTTTTTGGAAGGAAGTATGGAAGAACTCAAGCTAGACCTCCCATTTGATCCTGCAATCCCACTACTGGGCATCTATCCAGAAGGAAAATATTCTTTTATCTTAAGGACACTTGCACTCAATTTACAATCACCAAAATGTGGAAATAACCTAAATACCCACCAATCCAGGAATGGATTAACAAGCTGTGGTATATGTACACTATGGAATACTATTCAGCCATCAAAAAAATGGAGACTTTACAGCCTTTGTAGTAACCTGGATGGAAGTAGAACACATTATCTTAGTAAAGCATCACAAGAATGGAGAAGCATGAATCCTATGTACTCAACTTTGATATGAGGACAATTAATGACATTTAATGACATGGTTTGGGTGGCAGAAGGAGATAGCAAAGAGAGAAAGAAGGAGGGAAGGGTGGAGGAAACAAAGAGCAGAGGGAAGGAGGGAGGGGGTGGGGTCTTGGTGTGTGACACACCTTTTGGGGGCAAGACACGATTGTAAGAAGGACTTTACCTAACAAATGCAATAAGTGTAATCTGATGTCTTGAACTCTCAATGAATCCTCAACAATAAAAAAAAAAGTTTCAGTTATGCAAGGTAAACACATTCTAAAGATCCAATATACAGCATGATGACTATAGTTAGTAGTCCTACATACTTGAAATTTGGTGAGATTAGGTCTTAAATGTTCTCATCTTGAAAAACAATTGTAACTATGTGAATTTATTGATGGATATATTAATTTAGCTTTACTGTGATCATTTCATGATGTATATGCATATCAAAATATCACATTATATTCTTTAAACATATACATACCACTTTTAATATGTTAATTATACTTCAGTAAAGATGAAAAATTAAAGACTAATAGGTATAGGAGAGAGGGACAAATTATAGGCAGAGGATAGAGGTTTTTAGGGCAGTAAAACTATTTTGCATGGTAGTATAATACAATGGTGGATTTGTATCATTTAAAATTTGTTCAAACCTATAAAATGTACAAAACCAATGGAAAACCTAATGTAAACTATAGATTTGGGGTAATAATGATGATGATACATGATGGGTCAATGTATGCTTATCTATTGTAACCACTCTGATGGTGAGTGTTGAGAATGGGGAAGGTTTTTTATATGAGGAGGCAAGGGGCATATGGAAAATCTCTGTACCTTCTGCTTAATATTGCTGAGAACCTATACTGCTATAAAAATAAAGATACTAAAAAATACTGAATCAGAAAAAAACACTTAAAGTCTTAATAAATGCTTTTTATCATGAGATATATAGAGAAATTTCATAATATTAAAATGTTAATTCAATCATAAAAAGACAAAGCAATCATAATGTGTACGTAACAAAGAATAGAGCTTCAAAATATAAAATGCAAAATTTGATAAAATTAAATGGAAAAATAAATCCATAGGGAAAGGTGCCAATATTAATATCACTCTGAATTTGATAAAGTAGTCAAAATAAAACAGTAAAGATACAGACACACTACAGTTACAAACACTCTTAGCAAATATGACCTTATTGGAATCTATAAAACACTACATCAACAGCCCTGCAATAAATATATAGCCATCATTCTACTCACTGCTTCTATGACTGGGACTTGTTCAGATTCCACATATAAGTGAGATCACGTACTAGTTGATTTTTTGTGCCTGGCTTATTTCACTTAGTACAAAGCCCTTTGAGTTCATTCATATTGTCACAAAAGATGGTATTTCCTTACTTTTTTGAAGCCAAATAGTATTTCATTGTGTATTATATAGACTTCTTGTGAACTTATGCTTTCATTTCTCTTGGCCAATAACAATATTTAATTCCATTGTTGCCAAAGAACATACTTTGGAAGATTTCATCATTTTGAAGTATCTTGAGAATTACTTTTTGATCTGGCAATATTCTTTCTTATTTGATGTGCCATAATACACACGTGTGAGTGTGTGTGTGTGTGTGTATGTAGAATGGTGACCACCAGAAGCAATAGCAGTGGGTTAGGGGGATGGGAAAAGAGGAAAAGTTGGTCAAAAGATACAAAGTTACAGTTAGACAGGAAGGATGAGTTGTAGTGATGATGACTATAGTTAATAGTAATGTATTGTTTACTTTTAAATTGTTAAAAGAGTGCATTTTAAACATTCTCACAACATTAAAAATGATGAGTAGTTGAAGAGATGGATATGTTAGTCTGATTTGATCTTTCTACAATATATACATATATCAAAACATCACATTGTATACCCCATAAACATAAATAATTATTTGGCAATTTGAAATTTTAAAAGTAGTAGTAAAGAAATGCATGAAAAATACTTAAAACTAAAAAAAAATCATTATGTTGGTCAAATACAAACTAAACATTTAGAAACTATAAAATATTTAAATCTGTAAATAGACATAAAGGTACATTAAATTCATAATTTATTCATATATATATATAGTCATCTCTTAGTATCCATGAAGGATCAATTCTAGGGCCCATTATATATACCAAAATCCACAAGTGTTTTAGTCCCTTGTATAAAATTGTACACAGTTTGCAAATAACCTACACACATCTTCCTGTATAGTTTAAATCATGTCTAGATTATTTATAATACCCAATGCAGTGTAAATCCTAAGTTGTTATTTTGTATTATTTAAGAAAAAATGACAATAAAAAGTCTATGCATGTTAGTACAGATGCAACCACTCATATTTTTTTTTTACCTGTGAGTGAATCCACAGGAACCCACAGTTACAAAACAGTTACAGAACAGATGGGTACAGAGGGTTGACCATATTTTTAATGAACCTGGACCTGTAACCTACGTGGAACTCGTATACATGAAAAGTGGAAGTTCAAAATAATGCAACCACTTTGAGAAAGTCTTTGGCATTTTCTCACAAAATGTAACATACAACTACAATCTAGTAATCCTATTCATAGGTATATAACCAGTAGAAAGGAAATCATATGCTCACAGAAAGACATGTACAAGAAAATTCACAACAGCTTTATTCACAATAGCTAAAACTTAGGAGAAAACAAAATCTAAAATGCAATGGATAAAGAAACTGCAGTGTAATCATAGTTTCTATTCTGTACTAAAATGTAACAACATGTAGGGATATCAAAATTGTGATGCTGAATGAAAGAAATGAGGCAAAAAAGAATACATACTCTACACACTTTATGACTCCATTTGTGTGAACTGCATCAATAGGCAAAATTAATTTATGATAAAGGGAAATCAGAACAATGTTCATTTCAAGGGTAGAAGAATGACTTGAAAAGGCACAAGGGAACTTTCTGAATTTGTAAAATGTTTTTAATCTTGATCTGGGTGATGGTCACATGAATGTATCCATTTGTCAAAATACACCTTTCTGTTTATTGAAGATGTGTGGTTTTCATTATGTGCATATTGTATCTTCATAAAGCACTGTGAGGAAATGAAAACAAAAAAAATTTTCCTGATTATTCCAATAACTATTAAAGAAACTAAACATTAAACTCTTCCCACAGAGAAAAGGTAGGCCAAAATGGCTTTACTGCAATTTCTACCAATCATTCAAGAAAAGCGTAATTATGATTTTACAAAAACTCTTCCATTTAATAAAGAAAAGTACAACACTCCCAAAATCATTTTATGAAGCTAGTACAACATTAAGACCAAAACCTGACAGACAAAGATTGTATGATCAAATAAAATTAGAGGCCATTCTGACTCATGGCCATGATGAATAGGTCCTTTAAAATGTTCATAAATCATATCCAACAATATATAAACACCCTAATACATCACGACCTAGTTGGGTTTATCCCAGGAAGGCAATTCTGATTAAAATTTTAAAAACGTAATTCACCACATTAATATTTTAGAAGAGAACAATATTTTGATTATATAAAGATGCATAAGCAAAAAGGCCTTGATAAAATTGGGTTATCTATTGTTTCTTTTAAAAAAGTAAACAAGGAATACTATAAAACTTGCCTGACACCACATAATGTATATGTATTAAAATATTGTATGTATCTATAATATCTTAAAATATTACTGCTTAAGATTTGGAATAAAACAAAATGGCTGCTAACATCACTACTATTGGGCATTTTAGGACAAGTCCTAGACAGTTCAGTAAAAGAAGAACATATACTTATGCCCTTGTTTATTTTTTAGAAAGCAAATAAGTATTAAAAGTAAGTATAAAAATGCTACTATTTATAGGTTATATGATTGACTACATAGAAAAACCTGAAAGAATATATGAATAAAGTATCACATTTACAAAGGGGCATTAGCAAATTTTCTGCATAAAAAAATACAAAAAACAAATTTTTAGTTTTACAAATGAGCAACAATTATTTAAATCATTGAAAGACAACAGTTATAATTGTATCAAAAATAATCTATTCAGATAAGCTTCTGAATAAAAGGTTGAGAGACAATAGTCTTCTGCCAGATGTTAAAGATGCCAGATAGTAGTGGAAACAAAGAGTAAATAAATTACAATTCCAAGAAGAGGAAAACTTTTCCAAGGTGAGTTGACAATCTCCAACTGTTCTGCTCCCTTATAAAATATGCCAACTCAGAGAACAAGCTGAGGACCAGGCTTACTCAGGCAAAGAGCCTCTGCTGGGAAAAAGAAAAACTAGCAAAGCTTTTAGCAATTTGACAGGGCTGGTATGACAAATAAAAAAGTTGATGAGACTCAGATTCTCAGCAGATTTTCCCCGCTGAACATGTGTTGACTTCTGGCATAGCACAGGAATATGGAAAGCTAGGTAAAATACTTTTAAAAGGTAAAGTGAAATCTCCAGCAACACTCAGTTCTTAGGAAACAAACATGTACCATGTTTAAGCTACAAGAGAGTACAAAATGTGAAGATCAGATCTGGGTCTTCCACAGTCTTTCAGGGATTAAAAGGTAGAAATCTATCATGTTCTGACCAGGAAACCAGAAGATGACTGAATGTTATTAAAACTGCAATACAAATTGGTGGGATCACACCTACGGTGCATCTTATAAGGGTACATGTGTAATTTACTAAATGTAGACTATAAATGTCTTAATACAATAAGAAAATGCAGTGAAGGCTATGTTAACCAGTTTGATAAAAACATTTCAAATTGTATATAAAACCAGCACATTGTACCCAATGATTGCATTAATGTACACAGAAATGATTTAATAATAAAAAAAAAAACTGCAGTACAGCTTTCACCATGATCCATTTTGAAGACATTAAAGTATCTCTTTACCCTATGTGCCTAAAAGGGAAAAAATAGAACTCTTTCTAGAATATCTCATCTAGAACCTCTATAATTTTTTATACATGGTGCAGGACATGCAATAAAAATATTACTAGATATGCAAAAAGGTAGTAAAAAAACATCAGAGAATGACTTTAACTATGATTAACATTTTTAAAAGAAATGGAGAAGAATTTAAATAAATGAGGAAAAAACAAGAAATGTAATAAATTTGAATTAATGAAAATAAAGATCAATTGGATATCCCATTACAAAGGAAAAACTAAGAACTGAGTGCATAGATTTAATAGGATATTTGACACAAAAGAACAGGATTATGAAACTACAAAATAATAGAAAATACTGAAACTGAAACATAGAAACAAAAAGAATTAGGATAAAGACACGTAGAACACAGTCAAAAGTCTAACATACATGAAATGGGAGAAGAAAACGAGTGGGCAGAAGCAATGCCTAAGGAGATAACAGTCTAAACATTTATAAAACTAATGAAAGACAAGAAGCTCTTTGGGCTCGGTGCCCATAGCACAATGGTTACAGCACCAGCCACATACACAAAGGGTGTCAAGGTCAAACTGGCCTGGGCCAGCTAAACAACTGCAACAAAAAAAAATAGCCAGCGGGTGCCTGTGGCGGGTGCCTGTGGCGGGTGCCTGTAGTCCCAGCTACTTGTGAGTCTGAGGCAAGAGAAGCGCTTAAGCCCAATAGTTTGAGGTTGCTGTGAGCTGTGACGCCATAGCACTCTACTCAGGGTGACATAGTGAGAATCTGTCTCAAAAAAAAAAAAAAAAAAGAAAAGAAAAAAATGAAGCTCTGTGGGCCATAACCAAGATAAACAGAAAATTACACCTAGTTTTTCATAGTCAAGTTTCCAAAAGCAGCAATAAGAATAAAAGACACTTAATTCAGAGGAACAACTGTAAAATTTAAAGCAGACTTGCTAAAATAAAAACCAATATAAGTCAAAGGGCAATGCTATGACTTTTTGAGTGCTAAAGTAAAAATAAACAGAACATAGAATTCTTCCCCCAAAGAAAATATTCTCAAACAAGGTGGGTGAAATAAAGAGGTTTCTGGATGAACAAAGATTAAAGGAGTTCTTCACCAGCAGACCAACATTAAAAGAAAAGAAAACAAAATAACAGCAAAGAAAATGCTTCAGTTAAAAGAAAAACAGTTTAAAACAGAAATAAAATGCAAAAGGGCATGAAGAATATCAGAGAGAATAATTATGTGAGTAACTATAAATGGATATTTACTGTATAAAAGAATAATTGCAATATTTTGTAGAGTTTAATTGTAGATAAAACAAACATACTAGGTAAAAATAATGCAGAAAAGTGAAAAAAGATAAATGGAGTTTAAAGTTTCTAATAGTAATGTGGGGCAAATAATTTGAATTACACTGTAATAACTCAAAGATTCCTGCTGCAATTTCTAAGGTAACTGCTAAAATAATAATAAGGTAACTGACAAATTAAGAGAACAATATATGGAAAGTAAAAATACTGACTAACCTAAAGTAGAAAAGAATATGAAACAATTCAAATAGAAAACATACAATTAAATGCTGAATATGTCCTAAACTCAATTGTATACCAGTAACTAAATTAAATACAAATAAATAAAACAGTCTCAAGTAAATACTAAGATTGTCAGAATGGATGTATAGAAACCCAAATATATGCTTGTGACAAGAAAAACATTTTAAATGTCAATATGCAAAAAAGTTGAGTATGAAAGAAAAAAGAAGTCATTATCCCCTAAAATAGGTATTGATACTATATTATTAGAAAAATCAAGGAGTGCTAGAGACAAAGATGGCTATTTCATAGTTATAAAGGGACCAATCAAGCAGGAAGGCATCACAGTTCTCACCTCTGTGGGAGGTGAAAGGATGATATTGCTAGTAAATCATGTAACATAAAAACATCACATCAACAGTGGACTGACTCCCATTGCTTGCTTCTTGTTTGACCACTATTGCTTAACTTGGTTTTGTAAGAACTTGTTTTGCAGAACTAGGAAAAGTACTAAGCAGATAAGAAAAGAACACATAGCCCCCTCAGCATTTGCCAGATCACATTCTTAAAAGTCAGATAAAACCAACCCAACACAAAACAAGCGCTTTGGAAAACAACTGCCTTTTGTTATTATTTTGCAACTATCACTGCTGTGCATTTTACAACTCCAATAAAGGCCTAAGCCATTCATCCTTGGAGCTGGTGTTCCTTCTTCCTTTCATGTCATGCCCTTTCCTCCCTTAGAAAATAAAATAAAATAAACTCCTTACTTTAAGCCTGTTTCTAGCTTTGAGTTGAGAATTCCTTACCAGCCTGTGCTATGATCCCCCTAATAGGAAGTGTTAAGGAACTTGTGGACATCTTTAATATACCTCAAATTCCAGACACCAGCATAAATTTTGGCAGAAAATGATAACCCAATTTTAAAATCCATATGTAAAGAGTTAAAATAACCAAAAGCAATCTCAAAGAAAAAGAACACATCTGGAGAACCCACACTACCCTACATTAAGCTATGATAAATAAGAACTGTGGTATTGGTGCAAGGACATAGTAGCTAGTATGGTTATGAGTATAGTGAAATAAAATAAAGAATACAGACATATACTATCACTGAATTTTTAAATAAAGGTGGCATTGAAGTGCAGAGGAAAAAGCACAGTCTTTCAAATAAATAGTGCTATATTAAGTGGATATTTTGTGGAAAAAAACTGCAACTATATTCCAAACTTGCACCATATGAATTGCAAATATGTCAAAAGAATAATGATAAATTTGTTATAGAAAATATCTCAAAGCACAATCCCTTTGTAACATCACTATAGGCAAAGATTTTTCCAAATAGACACAAAAACACCATTAAAGAAAGAAATGATAACTTAGACCACACCAAGAAACACCAATAAAAAATGGAAAATATATCCATAAGATGGGAGATGACACTTGAAATACATGTGTCTGGCAAAGAATTCCTATCAAAAATATATTAAGAAGTCCTATAAAGCACTAATAAAACTAATGAGTCACAGAACTTCATTCAAAGGATATTAAAATAGCCAATATTTACTTTCTTTCTCCCCTCTTTTCTTTCTTCTAATAGATTTTTTTTCTACTTTTCTCATATTTCCCTCATAAATCTCTCAAAAAACAACCAAGATAACCCTCGCCCTGTCTGTCTTTTTTGTTTTTTTGTTTTGTTTGTTTTTTGAGACAGAGTGTTGCTTTGTCATCCTCGGTAGAATGCCCTGGTGTCATAGCTCACAGAAACTTCAAATTCTTGGGCTAGGGTGAGTCTCTTGCCTCAGCCTTCCAAACAGCTGGGACTACAGGCAACTGTCACAATGCCTGGCTATTTTTAGAGGCAGGGTCTTGCTCTGGCTCAGGCTGGTCTCAAATCTGTGAGCTCAGGCAAACCGCCCACCTTGGCCTCCCGGAGAGCTAAGATTACAGGCATGACCCACCATGCCCAGTCTAATCCCTCCCTTTTAAATTCTGTTTTTCTGACCTATTTTTATTATATTTCATTTTATATTTTATTTCTGGGATAGACCCTTCTTCTGAAGCCTGAGTTGAAGGGAAGCATGGCATTGGCCTGCCTCAAGAAGACCTTGAACCCCTGGGCTAGTGTGTTCCTCTGGCTTTGGCCTTCCAAAGGACAATATTGGTAGGTCTCTACCACTACACACTGCTGATTTTCTTCTATATTTGGCAGAGGCAGGGTCTTGCTTTTGCTTGGGTTGGTAAAGTGCTCCTGGTCTCTGGGGATCCACCCACCTAGGCCTGTCAGAGTCTTGGAATAGCTGGTGACCATATGATCCTCTCAAATACAGAAAAAGCATTCAACAAACTTCAGCATCCTGTTCTTAAGAATGCTTAAGAAATGGGCATAGGTGGAACACTTCCTAAACTAATAGAAGCCATCTTGACAAACCCACAGTCAATATCATACAGAATAGAGTAAAAGCATTGCCATTTAGAACTACAAACGAACAGGGATATCCACTGTCTTCACTAGTATTCAGCATAGTTCTGCATGTCCTAGCCAATTGAATCAGGCAAAAGAAAGATATTAAGGTCATCAAATTGTCGGCAGAGGAGGTCAAACTCTTGCTCTTTGCTGACAATATGATCTTATACTTATAAAACTCCAGAGATTCAATCACAAGACACCTGGAAATGATCAAGGAATATAGTAATGTCTCAGGGTATAAAATCAATGTCTGCAAATCAGTACCCTTTGTATACATCCACAACAATCAAGCTGAGAAGCATATGAAGGACACAATACCCTTCACAGTAGTTTAAAAAAAAATGAAGTATCTGGGAACAAAGGATGTGAAAGAACTTTATAAAGTGAATTATGAAATCCTAAAAAAAAAAAAAAAGCAGAAGACATTAACAAATGGAAGAACATACCATCCTCTTGGCTGGGAAAAATCAACATTGTTATGTCTATACTACACTACCCAAAGCAATCTACAGGTTCAGTGTAATCCCATTAAAATACCAACATTATACTTTGGAGAATTTGAACAAATAGTTCTTTGCTTTGTGCAAAACCTGAAAAAAACCCATATAGCCAAGACAATTCTTAGTGATAAAAACAAATCCAGAGGCATCACTCTACTGGACTTCAGCTTTTAAGTCCAGTGATGAAAACAGCATGGTTCTGACACAAAAATAGAGACACAGACATATGGAATAGAAGAATAAAAAACCAAGAGATGAAACCAGCCTCTTATCACCATCTGATGTTTGATAAACCAAACAAAAGCATACACTGGGGAAAAGAATCAATGTTCAATAAATGCTGCTGGAAGAACTGGATAACCACATGGAAAAAACTGAAACTGGACCTGCACCTTTCACTACTTACAACAATTGACTCATAATGGATAAGAGATTAAAATCAAAGATACAAATAATAAAAATACTAGAGGAAAGTATGGGAGAAATTCTTTTTTTTTTCTTTTTCCAGTGGTAAGACAATTTATTTACAGAAAACACTAAAGCTCCTGGTAGAGAGAGAGAACTCAAGTGGAGAGAGAAAAGCTCTCTCCGTTTCTCTTCTAGTCTTTCCCCGTCTCCCGCTTTAGGCTTTTAGTCTCAGGGTATATATAGGTGTATGGGTTCCTTGGCCAGGAAATGAATGAACACAGTCCCTTCTGGGGCAAAGTGAATGAATGTATCAATGAATAGACACAGTCCATTCATGGAATTGAGGCCTAGGAAATTCACATGAAATTGACCTAGGCATAGGAAATGGGGATTCCACATTTAGTCCTAAGTGTAAAGTGAAGGAGACACCAAGGCACAGGTGTCTCCTTGGCAGTTGTCTGGTCTTTTTGGCTATTGGAGCCTCTGGTGGGGGTCGGAGGTCCCCCTCCTTGCCTGTCATCCAGCCCGCTGGCTCTTCAGCTGGCTGCTGCAGCACCGACACCACCAAGGAGGAGGCGGCAGGTCCACCAGCCCCACTGAGCTGGCTAGGGCGCCAAATGTTCTGCATCAATTCTCCCTCTCCGAGTAGAAACTCTTACTGCTGTTAGGGAAAAAGGGTGAAGACTCCATCTAACTGCTTCCTGCTGAATCAGGCGATGATAGAAGGGGGCAGTTAGGGTTTCTCCAGAGGGAGAGTGATACAGGGGTTCATGGACTGGAACCATCATTATTGCGTGTGGCTTGATGACATTTCTGGAAAACATAAATGTAATTAGTATAATCAGTAATAGGCAAAGGGATAAAGCGTCAGGTCAGAAGCACTTATTCAGTGATGCTGAATGAAAACCATATTAGGATTGTTCTTGCTCTTTCCTAAATAATAACTTCAACTTTCTTTTGGCTCACAAGTGTAGGTGGTCTGTGGTTGGCTGTCTTCATTGTCTGCCTCCATAGAAGATGGAGGGTTCCAGGATGTTACTCATGAATGATGTATGCAGGAATCAACTCCTATGACTTTAACAGCTGTAGAAGAAGACAAGATAACAGGAAAGAGGACTTCCCAAATTGGGGTTAGGGAAGGTGAATTAGAGTGGAGAGTTTTGATCATAACTAGATCTCCAGGAGGGAAAAGTTCCTGTTTTAGTTAGTATGTCTCTCCCCAAAAGGGGAGCAAGACTTTCAGGCATGATTAGGGAGGCATGAGAGAACAGCAAGTCATCCCACTTGCAGCTTAAAGGCTGGGAGAAAAAACTGGTAACTGGCTTTCCAGACACCCCCTGTATAGTTATGGATTTGGGAGATAAAAGACCAGGGTTAGAGAGAAGTACAGAAAAGGTTGTTCCAGTGTCCAAAAGAAATTTTATCTCCTGGCCCTCTACTTTAAGGCAAACCTGGGGCTCTTGGGGGGTGATGACACAAGCTGGAGCCGTGAGAATTTGCCCCAGGCATCCTCAGTCCAGTTTGGGCTCCAATGGGGTCGCTGTCCCAGGAGGCCTTCACCTCCGGGGAAAGGCCACCCTCCAGTGGTCACCCTTGCATTCCGGACAGGAGCCAGGTGGTTTGCCCAGCCAGTGGTGCTGCTGGGGGCAGTCTTTTCTGAAGTGGTCAGTCTGACCACATTTGAAGCACTTGTTTTTAGCTCCTCTGGTTTCCCTCTGCCCCTGAAAGTTGCTAGTTTGTTGGAGTGCCATTACTAGAGCTGTCATTCTTTTCTGTTCCTTTCTCTCTTTTTCCTCCTTTCTCTCCAGGTCTCGGTTGTAAAAGACCATAGTGGACATTTTAAGAAGATTCTCCAGGTTATGGTCTGGGCCTAGAGCCAATTTCTGGAGTTTCCTTTGAATGTCTGGAGCCGCTTGAGTGATAAATTTGTCTTTTAAAATAATCTGACCCTCTGTGGAGTCAGGTGTCAATTGGGTGTGTTTTCTCATTGCCTCCCTAGGCCTCTTTTTTTTTTATTAAATCATAGCTGTGTGCATTAGTGCAATCAAGGGGCACAATTTGCTGGTTTCATATACAATCTGAAATGTTTTCATCAAACTGCTCAACAAAGCCCTCATGGCATTTTCTTAGTTATTGTATGAAGACATTTCTATTCTGCATTTAGTAAGTTCCACCTATACCCCTCTAAGATCCACCATAGGCGTGGCCCCACCAATAACCCTCCCTCCACCCTAACCACCCCCTCCCCTCCCTTCCCATATTCTTATGCTATAGTTGGGTTATAGCCTTCATATGAAACCTTTAAATTAGCTTCATAGTAAGGCTGAGTACATTGGATATTTTTTCTTCCATTCTTGAGATGCTTTGCTAAGAAGAATATGTTCCAGCTCCATCCATGTAAACACGAAAGAGGTAAACTCTCCATCTTTCTTTAAGGCTGCGTAATATTCCATGCTGTACATGTACCACACTTAATTAATCCATTCGTGGGCCAATGGGCACTTGGGATTCTTCCATGACTTAACAATTATGAATTAGGCTGCAATAAACATTCTGGTACAGATGTCTTTGTTATAGTGTGATTTTTGGTCTTCTGGGTATATACCTAGTAAAGGAATTATAGGGTCGAATGGAAGGTCTACTTTTAGATCTCTAAGTACTCTCCAAACATCCTTCCAAAAGGAACATAGTAATGTGCATTCCCACCAGCAGTGTAGGAATGTTCCCTTTTCTCCACATCCATGCCAACATCTCTGGTTTTGGGATTTTGTCATGTGGGCTAGTCTTACTGGAGTTAGGTGATATCTCAGAGTAGTTTTGATTTGAATTTCTCTGATGATTAAGGATGGTGAGCATTTTTTCATGTATCTGTAGGCCGTGTGCCTATCTTCTTTAGAGAAGTTTCTCTTCAAGCCCTTTGCCCACCCTGAGATGGGATCACTTGTTCTTTTCTTGCTAATACATTAGAGTTCTCTGTGTATTCTGGTTATTAAACCTTTGTCGGAGGCATAACTTGCAAATAGTTTCTCCCATTCTGAGGGCTGTCTGCTTGCTGTACTGACTATGTTCTTAGCTGTACAGAAGCTTTTTAGTTTGATCAGGTCCCAGTAGTGTATTTTTGATACTGCTTCAATTGCCTGGGGAGTCCTCCTCATAAAGTATTCACCCAAGCCAATTCCTTCAAGAGT
>CAUYON010036218.1:0-58304 GCA_963573935.1 Arctocebus calabarensis
CCGCCACAACGCCCAGCCATTTTTTGGTTGCAGCCGTCATGGTTGTTTGGTGGGACCGGGCTGGATTCGAACCTGCCGCGCCCTGTTTTTTGCTTTTAAAAGGGATCATTTGGCTCGGCGCCTGTGACTCAGCGGGCTAAGGCACCAGCCATGTAAACCTGAGCTGGCGGGTTCGAATCCAGCCTGGGCCCGCCAACCAACAATGACGGCTGCAACCCAAACAGAAATAGCTGGGCATTGTGGCGGGCGCCTGTAGTCCCAGCTACTTGGGAGGTAGAGGCAGGAGACTCACTTGAGCCCAGGAATTGGAGGTTGCTGTGAGCCGTGATGCCACAACACTCTACCCAAGGCGACAGCTTGAGGCTCTATCTCAAAAAAAAGGGGGGGGATCATTTGCATTCAATAATATGCATCCCTTTTGAGAGTCTGACACCCGTGCACATCTGTATGACCCCAGACCATCAAGGTACAGTGTTGTCGCTGCAGAAGGCGCCTTCCCAGGTGTGCTTTTGTGGTCATCTCTCCACCCCAACCAGACCTTAGAAACCATTCATCTCCTTTCCATCCCTCTAGGTTAGTTTTTTATTTCTTCTTTTTTAAAATTGTAAAATACGTGTAACATAAAAGTCGAACCCAGCGGGGCAAGGGCCTATAATCCCAGCACTTTGGGGGAGGCCAAAACGGGAGGATTGCTTGAGGCCAGGGAGTTGAGCTCAGCCTTGGGAACCTGGGCAACATAGCAAAACCCCATCTCTGCAAAAAAAATTAAAAATTAGCCACATGTGGTGCTGCATGGCTGTAATCCAAGCTACTCATGAGGCTCAGGTGAGAGGATGCTTTGAGCCCAGGAGTTAGGGTTATTGGAGCTAAGATTTCCCCACTGCACCCCAGCCTCAGTGCCAGAGCAAGGCCCTGTCTCAAAGTCAGTGACTCACAGCTGTAATCTGAGCACTTTGGGAGGCTGAGGTGGGAGGATCACTTGAGCCTAGGACCAGTCTGGGCAATAGTGAGACCCTATCTCTACCAAAAATTTTTTAACATGAGCTGGGCTTAGTGGTGCCTGCCTGTAGTCCCAGCTACTCAGGAGGCTGAGGCAAGACGATTTCTTGGGCCCCCAGAAATTGGAGGCTGCAGTGAGCTATAATCCTACCACTGCGCTCTGGCCTGAGTGACCCAATCTCAAAATAAATAAATAAAAATTTAAAAAGTGGAATCTACAGTATTTCCCTTTTAGTGACTGGCATATTTTGCTTAGCATAACGTCCTCAGAGGTTCATCTGTGTTGTACCGGGGGCAGAATTCCCTTCCTTTTTCATCTGCACGGATGTACCACGTTCTGTTGTCCAGCATCTGTCAGTGGGCTGCTTCCACCTCCTGGCCACTGTGGGTGACGTTGCCATGAGCAGAATGTGACTGTGCACATATCTGTTCCCGGCCCTGCTTTCAGGTCTTTTAGACACACACTAGGGTAGTTTTGGCTGCTATGGAAGTACATGGAATTGGAATCAAAAAGCATTGCTTAAAAAAATAAAATAAAATAAAGCATTGCTTTTTGTTGTTGTTGTTGACACTGAGTCTCACTTTGTCACCCTGGGTAGAATGCCATGGCCTCATCACAGCTCACAGCAACCTCAAACTCTTGGCTTCAAGCTATCCTCCTTCCTCAGCCTCCGGAGAAGCTGGGACTACGGGCACCTGCCACAACACCCAGGTAGTTTTTCTGTTTTTAGTAGAGATGGGGTCTCACTCTTGCTCAGGCTGGTCTCAAAACCTGGAGCTCAGGGAATCCACCTACCTCAACTTCCCAAAGTCCTGGGACTACAGGCATGAGCCACCGTGCCCGGTCTAGCATTGCCCTTCAGTCCAGCTACCTTTGCACATCACGTCTGTTCATCTACATGCCGCGTGTTAACTGTTCGTCCTTTTTTATTGCTGAGTGGTGTTTTGTGATCGGAGTTCAGCTCAGTTTGTCAATCTTTTGCTGCTGGACAGACACTTGGCCTGTTTCCAGTTGGGGCTGGCACGTGAATGAAGAGGGAAGGGCCTGGCCCTGAAGAGCCAGGTGGGTGTGTGCATGGCAGGGTACAGGCTGCTTGCATGCCTCTGTTCTCAGAGCTCACTAGGCAAGACTCTCTCCACACACAGCTTACTTCCCTCTTCACAGCTCCTGGGCACAGGCCTTCTCCTTGGGGCTGGGATACAGACACAAATGAGGCCCGACCCCTGCCCCAGAGGGCCACGCACAAGGAGACAATTAACAGAGCCTGCAGTTGAAACAGAACAGAGCGAGGCCAGCACCGCGCGCCAGCATGTGGGAGGCGTGAGCAAGGCTCACCCTGTGTGCTTCTGGCTGACTCTGGTTCCTCCTTTGTGGTGCCAAGATTACAAACCAGCGAGCTGAGAGCCACAGTCATACAAACAAGGCCTCCTCGCAAGGGCCCGCAGCTGCCAGGACTGGCTTTCAGGGCCAGTGAGGAGGCTGCCTTCTGTGCCTCACAGTGCCTGGGGCCACAACAAGGTCTCAAGGCAGTGAGAATGTCCAAATGGGGAACCCTGGACTCAGACTTCCTTCTCTACTCTGCTTGGGCTATGGGGGGCAGGCAAAGAGAATTTACAGAAGCCCCAGGCCCTCTGTTAACGGGGAGTTTTTCCAGCTCCAGGCCAGAGCAGGGAAGCAGCAGAGGGTAAAGGTTGGTCTCCTTATCGTAGTCAGAGTAGAGAGAAGTGGATAAAAAAGCAAAGCCACCATCGCCCTCTGGGTGTGACAGTTTACTGATAAGAGGAAGGCTTGTTGGTTAGGGTGACAGCCAGGGGGAAAGGAGACATGGGTGTGGCCCGCAGCCAGTGCTATCTCTAGTCCAAAACTGTGTGTGGTCAAGATACCAGCCATGGGCTCAGAGGTTCCCCTGGGAACCATTTTCTCCCCCCACTCCTGCTTTGCCTGCAGAGATGAAGATGTTGCCATAGGGCTCTAAATTCCCTCAGGCATAGGCCTCAAAGATCTGCCCAGCTGAGCCTTATCTCTGCCTCAAGTGGTTTTCTGATATGCATTGAGCACCTACTATATGTATCAGGTAAGCAAGCATTTATTGGGCACCTGCTATATGTATCAGGTCTCCTGACATGCATTGAGCACCTACTATATGTATCACCAAGCAAGCATTTTTTGGGCACCTGCTATGTGTATCAGGTACCAGGCCTGGGTGTTCAGATGCAAAGATGGAAGACACAGTAAGGGCAGCTGAGTCATCAAGACAGTGGTTTCAAGAGGGGTCAGTGGCAAAGCAGACCATAGTGGGCAACTCCGAGGGGCCGTCTAAGAGGGACCATGCCCAGAGGGAAGCCTGGCTGGCAGCCATCTCAGGATGAGAAGGTTTGTTCAGGTCACCAGCAAAGCTTCTGTGGCTTTGGCTAAAGGCCAGGAAGTCTTGAGTTCTCTGTGGGGCCTCCCTGCCTTGTTTCCTTGGGGAAGTGGCCAGAGCTCAGGTTCAGACGGTGCCTCCTCTGCAAAAAGAGAAGCTGGCCCACACTTGGCTCCCTGCCAGGGGCTGTCAGTACATGGGGGCATGGAGAAGTGAGGCCCTTTCCTGAGGACTCCACTGGCCAGGGTGGTCCTGGCCATGCAGCACCCATCTCCTAAAGAGGCAAAGGGTCTCCAAGGTGTCTGCCACTTGCCAGACACATGCCTCAGTGGTTCCTTCTACATAGGCCTGGGGCTGGGGGCTGCTGGCCATACTTCACACATAGGGATGGCTGACCTCCCTGGGGGGTGGGAATGTTCTTTTTCCAGGTAGTAGCTCACCTGTCACCCACAGTGCTGTGAGGAACAGATGCAGAGAGGCTGTGGGTACTGCAGGGCAGGGGTTGGAACAAGCCTGTGTGGCCACCAGTTCTTGCACGGCCCAGAATGGCTGTCTTACTGTTCCCTGTGTCCTCCCTGTGAGAAGGGGGTGATCCTACTCACATCCCCCTAGGACAGCGTTTCTCAACTTGTGGGTCGCAATCCACAGGAACTGTATTAAAGGGCCTCGGCATTAGGAAGGTTGAGAACCATTGCCCCAGGAGCTGAGGAAGAGGGGCTGGGGGCAGAGGTGGTCTAGGGCCCCTTAGGGACAAGGGACATGACACAGGGCCTAAAATTGGGGCTGCAGGTTGTCTGTGGACTGTGGTGGCCCACACTCCACCTGTCCCCATGACAACAGATAATCAAGGATGGCTGGGGTGAGGAGGAGCCGAACGTGATTTTCACAGGTGTCTTCACAGAGCAGGAGAGTATTTAAGAGGTCAGATGCTGGGCTGGGAGTGAGCGGTTCTTGGTGCCAATTAAGCTTTAAAGACTCAAAGGCACAGCTAAGAGAGGACTCCCAGGTGCCCGGCCATACTGACCCGGGGTCACCTTGGCCTCAGGGGCTGCCCAGGGCCCTGAGAGCTGGAGCAGGGCTCAGCTAGGATTTGTTTTCAAGGCCCAGCTCTCTCAGAGCTGGATCCCCTCCATGGAAGGAACTTCCGTCCCCCTAAAGCTTCCAGAGCCGTAGAGTTCATGGAGGCCACGTCCCAGCATGGGCTGCAGTCCAGGCCCCTCCTGAGCAGTGCCCTGGGCTGCTTCCTGCCAGCCTGGGCCTCATTCAGTGACTGTGTGCCAGCCGCCACGCTCGGCACCACTGACCCCGGGGTGAAGCCTGCGGAGAACCTGGAGAAAAAGGCAAAGGAGATGGCACAATACATCAGGTATAAACTTCGGGATTAAGTTCTATAAACCCCAAAGGAGGGCAGGCCTCTCTGGGGAGGTGGGTTCCCGGCGGGAGGCACAGCCAGCCTGGAAGCCAGTGTGGCTCTGGCAGAGGACGTGGGGAAAGGCATTTGGGCCAGATCTTAGGAGGCCTTGGAGCCAGAAGCATATCCTTGGGCCCAATCCCCCACTGGTCACCCGTCTGGGCCAGAGGGGAGAAGAGAAGACCATTCTAAGCTACTGCTGGGCCACCCTGGAGCCACCTGTGGCCACCCGGCTGGCCCGCCAGCAATGGGTTTTTAATTATCTAAATATTGCCTTTGCCCTTTGCTTTCAGCCGGGACTGCTGAGCTCTGCAAAAGGCAAATAGCTTTCGGTGGCTCGACTTGGGGGAAAGAGGGAAGCTTTTCTCCCTTGCCTGATTGCAGCAACTATAATCTGCTTGGTTTCATTGTTCAGAAACAATACAGCAGCATGACAGGGAGTTGAAAAGTGTATGTGTGGGGCTTTGGGGGGCAGAAATGCCCAAATTACCTGAAATCACCACTGCCCATTACCTCCAGGCATATACTGTCCTCGTCCCTCCCCACACGTGTCCTTTCTTTTCTCTCACTGAGCCCACAGCCATGAGCTTTGACAAGCACCTGGGTCTCAACTGGCAGTGTCCTGAGGGAGCTGGCCTTGGGAGCAGGCAGGTGGTTTGATTTTGGACTTCACCACTTTCTCAAGCCCCAGGGAGGAGGCGGTGGAAGAGGAGAGAGCAGGTGCAGCTGCCTTGCAGGGAGGAGGTCACACGCCAGGCTGAGACGGAGAGCCGTTCAGTCTCACACCACCATTCTCTGGTCACAGGATTTAAGCCACCTTCACTTCCTGTCCTGATTCCACCTCCCTCTTGCCTTGGGGGTGCTTCTGGGACCCATCCCCATCTCCTTCAGCCCCCAAGTGTCCCCCAGCCCCATCCGTATCCCTTGGCTGATGTGCCAGTGCAGGTCTCCACCAGCTCTGCCATCTCAGCTGCTGCATCATCCGCCCTGGATGCTCTTCAAGGCCATGTGCCCCAGCACAGCGCTAGCCCCACAGAGCCTCTCTCCCCTCCCCTGTCTTCCCACAGCCTGGCCCGCTCCTGTAAGTGTCTTAATTAAGGAGCTGTGCCGTTTATTTATGTATGGACCTAGCCTAATTGGCATGTTTGTCTTTCCTCATTATTCCCAGCTGGACAGAGCCGTTTGAACAACAAATGCAAAAAGGCTGGATTTCTCCACCACAGTGTCTATTTTTGCAAACCTGCTCGGTGCCCCCGCTATTAGCTGCGTGCACATGTTTGCCGGCTCCAGCCACATGCCCGTAAGCACTTAATTGTGGGTGCAGTTAGTCAGGGCGGGCGCTCTCTGCAGATTTCAGGGGTGAGGGAACCTAATTACACCTGCAATTGAGTGCTTTAGCAGGGACAAAAGATGCCTGTTCAGCTAATTGCAGGCACCAAAATTGCCCCCACAGAAAGGATCCCTGGTAGAGGCTTTGAGAGCCAAGGCCACGAGTTGTAATAAAGAACGGATAACTCCAAATTATAGCGGTGGGGGGTGCTTGTTTTGCCCTAAAGGATTCAGCTTTTTGCAATAGTCATTACACCTTTGGGTTGTTTTTCTCCAGAGTGGAGGCCTTGGTGCTGCCTGGCTTGTTTCTTCATTAGCGCCTGCCTTCACACAGAGAAGTGTCACTTTAAGGGGAATTTGGGGTTAATCACCTCCTCTCACCTATCTGCTTGCTGACTAGAATGAATCACCAGGTTGGCCTGGAATGGACTGCTTGCTGCCCCGTCGCCTTCCTGAAGGTTTTAGTCCAGTGTGTTCCATTTAATTAGTTCAGGAACAGTCTCCTGGGCTCGTGTGCATGGGCAGGGTGTTGTCCCAGGGGACGCGGTGGGGCATGGGGCTTAAGTTCTGGTAAGATGTTTGGTAGACAGTGCTTCGTCTCTTGCTCTGATCGCTCTTCTGTGCAGTTACCTTCAGGCCTGCCTCAATTCCTCTGTCCCCCATCCGTAATTTCAACCTCAGGAGTCACCATAGATCTGCTTCTATGGGCTATTGTTGCTGCTGATTCCAATCAAGAAGTGTGCCCTTTTCTGTGCCTGGTTATTTTTGACTGTGCACTGCTCACTATATTTAGAAACGTGTTCTGCCAGCATAAATGAAGCCCGGGATGAAGGTGCTTTCCTTCAGGAGGACTTGTACTTGTTTCTGGAAGGTGCCTAGAGAGTGACTACTTTGGACCATTTGAAGCCCGTTTGGGGCCTGATGTTCCCTGGGCAGCACCAGGGAACCACCCCGGCTATATTTCCATACTAAGGGCCACGCACCTTCCCCTTCACTCACACCCTTGATGCCTACCTAGTTCTTTGGGGTTCCAGCCTGCTGTCATGGGCTAGAGGGTCTCCTTTTATTTATTTTTTTTTTTTGAGGGTCTCCTTTTAAACCCTCAACTTGTGTGAAGCACCTGAGGCTTTGCATTCCCTCATGGCCATAAAAACAGACATTCAGGGCAGCTTCTGTGGCTCAAAGTCGTAGGGCACTGGCCTCATATGCCGGAGGTGGTGGGTTCAAACCCAGCCCCGGCCAAAAAAAAACCAAAAAAACAAATTCAGGGTGGTGCCTATGGCTCAGTGGGTAGGGCATGGGCTGCATATACCCAGGGTGGTGGGTTCGAACCTGGCCCCAGCCAAACTGCAACAATAACAACAAAATACCCAGGCGGGCTCCTGTAGTCCTAGCTGCTCGGGAGGCCGAGGCAAGAGAATTGCCTGAGCCCAGGAGTTGGAGGTTGCTGTGAGCTGTGTGATGCCATAGCACTCTACCGAGGGCAATAAAGTGAGACTCTGTCTCTACAAAGAAGAGGAAAAAAAAACAACAGAAATTCATACTTCCCAGGATCTGCAGATGCTCTCAGGATAGCCATGACCTCTACGCCAGGTCAGCTCCAGGTTTCCTGTTTCCGGTTCCCTCTGGCTGGTGATTCTTCCTTATGTTGTCCCCTCCTTGGTGCTTTTAAGAAGTTGGGGTGCACACTTATCCACCAGCTATGGGGGTTAATTTAAAGGCTACCGTGAGAAGCATTCTGGCTGATTCTTCAAATAGGATGGTGTGACAGTGTAGAGGCAGAGAAGGGAGGAGAGTCCAAGGGTCAGGGGGATGCTCTACAGGGATACCTGACTTTGTGTCCAGCGCAGCTAGGGCAGCAGGAGGCAGCCAAGGCCAGCATTCCTGAGGGGAGCAGCAAAGAGAAAGGGTCTGGAAACCAGCTGGAGAGGCCAAGAGGCAAAGGGCTGTGGGAGAGCTGACCAGCTTGGGGGTCCCCTGGAGGGCCATCTGCAGCAGGAGGACAGAGGATGGCTTGAGTCAGGGTGACTGAGATCCAGCCAGACCATGGGCAGAGGCTTTCCTGGGGACCTTTTCGTCCTGAGCCCTGCTAGAGGCAGAAGCCTGGAGGCTGGAGGAAGCCACAGAGCAGGCCTGTCCAGGCGCTGGGCTGGCATGAGGCTGCCACACAGGACTCACTGGTCTAACCATGCCCCCGCCCTGGCTCAGTTCTTAGCCAAGTTAAAGCCACTTCCAGGGTTTGGCTGGTGGGAGAGAGTCTCACCTGCTCCAGAATGTCCACTACCACCCTCCTCTCGGCCTGGCCTCAAATGCCTGCAATTGTCTGCCGTTCTGTGGACTCAGAGGGACCACTGCCACGGCATAGGGGGTTTGGTTCTGTGTCTGGGAGTAGGGTGGGCCTGAGACGCCGATTTCTTTTGTTGTTCATCTTGCAGAGTAAAGGACCATCTGGAGGGTAGAGCTTTGGGGATCGTGCTGACAAGCACTGCTGTAGGGACTCACTCCGTGTGGCAGGGGGCAGTTCATACACGCATACTCTGCCAGGGATGCCACTCTGCCTCGCTGCTTGTATTGGTAGCTTTGGCCTGACCCTTCATTTCTCAAGCTCACTTTCCCCATCTGCAAAAGGAGACAGAAATTTCCTCTCCCCGCAAGGAGGGGCTGACTGGGGAACTGTGTCACTCTAAGCAAGTGATGATGTGTGGACACGCGCCTGCCCTCCAAACGAGAAGAGGGTCGTCATTTTGGGGCTGTATTAGAACAGGCCTCTGCCTCCACTGGCTCTCCCCATTCCATTTCTGACCTTTGGTGGGGGAGGGAGAGGCAGCTCTGTGTGTGATTGTGTGTGCACGTGGAAAGTTTTTAAGTCAAGGTTGGGATGCGGGGAGGGTGTGAACCCACGTTTGGATTGGCAGGCGAGGAAGGGAGCGAGCTGCACAGGGCAGCTTCCCCTGCGGAGCCCGTTCTGCTTCTTAAATGTCAGAGTGAGCAGATGGTGTGTCTGAGTTTTATTAATCATGGGCTCGCTGAGCTGGAGGGCCTGGGGGATCGTTTTGTCCAGGCGTCCTCCAGAGGAGGAGACTAAAGGCCAGAGAAGGCTGGAGCCATACTGGACCTGCGATGGGGTCAGAGCTGTGCTGGGTCCCGGCAGCCTCTCCAGTCCCTGCCAGCTCCCACCATGCAGAGCTAAACAGGTGTGTGCTTGTCTGTCCAGGGGCAGTCATCCCATTCCCAATTAGAAGCTGAAGTAGAGCTGACTCTGGGACCGTCCTCCCCCATAAACAACCAGAAATACTGTCTTGGGGACATCTGGATCAGGTCATTCCTGACTAGGAATGCCCTGGCTTTGGTGCTGCATTTGGCTTATCACAATCTAGGTTTTGCTGTTGGGAGAATGAGGGTCATAAAGCCCAGGGGACGTGGCCATTTGGCAGCTAGTTCACCGGTGGCCTAGCCAGCCTCACCTCTAAGACTGTCCTCAAGTCTACGCAGGCTGGGGCTTCTCCCTGGCAGCTGTTGTCCTACCCAGGCAACCAGAGGTTCACATCATCATATGAAGTTAGGAAATTGAAATTGGTATTTTTGGTCCAAGTGGGCAAAATGACTGCATTGCCCTCGTTTCCCAAACATGCCTGATGGCTATTCTGGGAGCCATGAGATGGCCCCAAGCAGAGCCAAAGCCTTGGTTCTGTAAAGACAGTAGAAGTGGGGCTAAATCATGCTACAGTGTAAATGACTAATAGCAGACGCTTGTTTTAGAGCAGGTTGTGTTGAATTTGGGAAAAGAGGACTGTGGAGAAAAGGGAAAGACAAGGCCAGAGGCACCAGGGTTGCCCACCTGACCTACTCCCCCTGACCCTAGCACCCCTGTATTTTCTTCA
The DNA here is from genome assembly GCA_963573935.1 of Arctocebus calabarensis. NCBI lineage: Eukaryota > Metazoa > Chordata > Mammalia > Primates > Lorisidae > Arctocebus > Arctocebus calabarensis. The sequence goes on from CAUYON010036218.1 coordinate 9,984, forward strand.
TGTGCATCAGTAGGGCAGACACTGGATCCCTTTCCTTCTGACACTGCCTTCCTGCATCACAAGCGTTTCCCCACTTTGAACCACTGGTTCTGAGCAGGCTTGGAGAATCCGAGACAGCTAGAAGACTGAAGCAGCCCTTTCAGACCCTCTAATATTTTTACGTGATAAAAATGGGGCCAAGAGAAGGCAGCTGTTTGCTTGAGGCCAGTGGTGGGACTAGAGCTAGAACAAAAGTTTCTACCATGCTGGCAGATTCTTCAGGCCACGTGAGTGGTTCTCAATCAGGGCAACTTTGCTCTCCAGGGGGCAAGAGGGAGCATCGTGGCTGGGGTGTTCTATTGGCCTGTAGAATGTGGAGACCACGGATGCTACTAGATGTTCTGCAGCATACAGACAGCTCTCCACAACAAGGAGTGATCTCATTCCCAATGCCAGTCAGAGGGTGGGAGGACTTGCTTTGTGAACAGCAGGACAGAGGAATCATTCTATTGAATGTCCTGCATTGGGGTCATGTCCAGGATCCCTCCATCCATGCAGGCAGGACCCACTGGAGGGCTCTCACAGGGCAGCTCAGGCCATAGGGACCACCCAGAGAGAGCAGGCTAGGAAGGCCAAGGAGGAAAGGACATGGCTGGCATGGCCCCAATTTCTTTGCAAGGCGAAAGCATAAGAAGGGCCCTCGAGCTCCCCACTCTGGTCTGTTGCATTAAAAAGTCAGTGCCCAGCGTGAGGGGACAGCAGGCACGATGCTGCCTTTTAGAAACTGCATCTTGTTGACCAGAGGGCTACACAGATCTGAACCAATTCAGTACAGGGTAGACAGGGAGATGTGTGTGTCATCCGCAGACGGGTAATTACAACCCTGGCCGTGACTTTTCCAGCAACCAAAGGTGAGAAGGGCTGTTCACAGATGCCTTTTCCCTTGAACAGGGCTTTGCCTGGTCTCTGCAGCAGTCACCAGTGGGGAGAAGAAAGCCTTGTTGCTCTGCCCCCAGGCAGCTGAGCAGGATGGCAGCCAGGGCAGGATCTGAGGAGGCAGGCCACTCACGGCTGTCGCCGTGTCCACAGCCAGTGCTGGCCACCTGTCCAGGGACTGCGGAGTCGTGTTCATCCCCTATCTCTCTCCATTTTGTGGGGCTGCCTAGAACTATGAATGGACCACCTCCAGCCATGGCCCCCTGCATCCTGGGAGGCATTCTAGGGCAGGCAGAGGGTCCCTCCCCAGGATGAGCTATATAGCCCAAAGTGATCACTGTGAGCTTTTTCTGGGATCCCTGTAGCCCGTAGAAAAGAAGCACTTTTGTTGGATCTCTGCCACTGTTTTGTAAACCATTACTGTAAAGAGTTCCCAGCCCCTGAGCCTGCCAGCAGCCTGCTCCAGGGCAGGCCTAATCTAGGGGTCAGGTACACAGTTCTGTATGTAGATGGCAAGGTGCGGTGATCTTGCCTTCCTGCTTTGTGTTTGTTTGTTTTGCTTTAAATGAAAGCCATCTGGGCATGGCGTCTCTTGCCTGTAATCCCAGCACTCTGGGAGGCTGAGGTGGGTAGATGGCTTCAGCTCAGGAGTTCGTGACCAGCCTCCTCCCTTTCTTGGAATCCATAGGGAGCAGCGCCCCTCTCTAGAACTCAAAGGTACAACCTGGCATGGGCCACCAGAGTGCCAGTGGGCACAGCTCGAGCCCAGGTGCCTCACTGCCTGTACCCAAGACCCTGAAGTCTGCAGTCTCAGAGTGAGACAGAGTCTCACTAAAAATAGCTGGGGCTTAGCGCCTGTGGCTCAAACGGCTAAAGCACCAGCCACATACACCTGAGCTGGCAGGTTCAAATCCAGCCCAGGCCCACCAAACAATAATGACGGCTCCAACCAAAAAATAGCTCACATTGTGGCAGGTGCCTGTGGTCTCAGGTACTTGGAAGGCTAAGGCAAGAGAATCGCTTAAGCCCAGGAATTAGAGGTTGCTATGAGCGGTGATGCCACCGCACTCTACTCAGGGCAACGGCTTGAGGCTCTGTCTCAAAGTAAATAAATAAATACATAAATAAATAAAAATAGCCGGGTATTGTGGTGGGCACCTGTAGTCCCAGCTGCTTGGGAGGCTAAGGCAGGAGGATCACTTGAGCCCAGGAGATTGAGGCTGCTGTGAGCTATGACACCATGGCAGTCTACCAAGGGTGACAAAGAAGACTGTCTCAAAAAAATTAAAGCCGCTTGTGAGCTCTTTCTGCAGAGAGATGAGCGAGCCCCCATAGAGAACAGCTTAAAATGCAGGAGCTAGGTTCACATCTGAACATTTCCCCTATTGGCTGTGTGACCTGGGGCAAGTCACTGTACTTCTCTGGGCTTCAGTTTCTTCATTGAAAAATGAGGGTATTGGCTCGGCGACTGTGGCTCAACGGGCTAAGGCACCAGCCACGTACACCTGAGCTAGCAGGTTTGAATCCAGCCCGGGCCCGCCAAACAACAATGACGGCTGCAACCAAAAAATGGCCGGGCATTGTGGCGGGCGCCTGTAGTCCCAGCTATTTGGGAGGCGGAGGCAAGAGACTCGCTTGAGCCCAGGAATTAGAGGTTGCTGTGAGCTGTGATGCCAAAGCACTCTATCAAGGGTGACAGCTTGAGGCTCTGTCTCAAAAAAAAAAAAAGAAAAATGAGGATATTTGGGTGGCACCTGTGCTCAGTGAGTAGAGCACCTTCCCCATTTACCAAGGGTGGCAGATTCAAACCTGGCTCCGGCCAAACTGCAACCAAAACATAGCCAGGCGTTGTGGTGGGCACCCGTAATCCCAGCTACTCGGGAGGCTGAGGCAAGAGAATCACTTGAGCCCAGGACTTGGAGGTTGCTGTGAGCTGTGTGGCGCAATGGCACTCTACCAAGGGTGATAAAGTGAGACTCTGTCTCTACAAAAAAAGAAAAAGGGGGGTAATGATAGACTTATTTTTATTGTGAAGATGAAGTAAGGTACTGAGAGCTTCTAGCACAGTGCTAGGCCTTAAGCAGAAATCCACAAAGGGGCCTGTTGGTAACTGCTTTCATCAAGTGAACACTAGCCACTGTTCAACACCCCAGTGGAAATTATGCGTAGATATTTAAGCACCTGGCCACTTAAGGTACAGCTGGTTGGGGGCCAGGGGAGGGCCCTCTGCTCTGAACATCATTCAGGGGTGTTGATGGAGCCTTTACTGTTTTCAATACCAGGATTCAGGGTCACCTTGGGAGCACACGTCCCTTGTGAAGGCCTAGAAGTGACTGGTTATGACTTCTAGCACGTTCTCTTGTCCAGAACTTGGTCACCTGGCCCTGAACAACTGCACCAGAGGCTGGGAGGCGAAAAGCTGCTGGCCTTGGATTCTGTTGTTGTCATGCTAGTCCAGTCCTCGCAGGGCTCATGGGTGTGTGTAAGGCCAGCGGAAGGCTGGCTGGCTGGCCATTGTCTAGGCAAATGGCCACACAGGATGACACCCATCCCAGCAGGGTGTCGACTTTAGCCTCACAGAGAACAGGCAGCCTAACCACACCCCTGTGTGGGGCCTCTGGACACTTAATCTAAGTGCTCTTTACAGCCCTGAAGGATGGCTTGGCCTGGCTGGCCTAAGGCACGTGGCTTGCGGACTTGGACAGTGCCCAGGGCTTCCTGGGGCTGGTAGGACCAAAGTGACAGGATGTATGAGCTTCCCATGGCTGCTGAAACAATTTACTACAAGCTTAAAATAACAGGAATTTATTCTCTCACAGTTCTGGAAACCAAAAGTCTGAAATCAGGGTGTCATGAGGGATGTGTGCCCACCAGAGTCTCAGGGGCGGGGCGGGATGGGGTCCTTCATGCCTCTTCCAGGTCCTGGGGAGCTCCAGGTCCCTTTTCTTATAGCCACATGGCTCCAATCTCTGCCTCATTCTCCACGTGGCTTTTTTCCCATGTATCTTTTGTCTATTCCTCTTTTTATAAGAACACTTGTTCTTGGCTTTAGGGCCCATCCCAATAATCCAGGATGATCTCATCTGGAGATTCTTAACTGAATCACATCTTCAGTCTCTCTTTCCAAATAAGGCTGCACTCACAAGTACCACGTGGATGTGTCTTTTGGCAAACCACGTTCAACTCACTATACGGAGGCAGGTGGAGGAGGCCCAGGCTCACTTTAGACCTCTGAGATGGGAGAGGGGGCGCCCTATAGCTTCCCGGGGCGATAAGAAAGCATAGTAGAAAGAAAACCTAGGTCCAGAGACGGTCACTGTCAGGTATGCCTAGACAGAGACTCGCCTCTCTCTCTCTGCACCTCAGACTTACCTTCAGGCTTTGAAACATTCATAGACTATCCAGTCACCTAAGGACTAACTGTGGCCAGGCAGAGGGAAAAACCGGGTGTGTCCTTGGGCAAGTGACTTCTCTGGGCCTCAGCATCCTGATGTACAAAATGGGATGATGGTCATTGTAGAGTGTCTCTTGGAGGGAGGACAAGTTCCAGATAAGGTGACATCTGTAGGAAAACACACAGAGCCCAGGTACATGGAGGCCCCGTCCGTAACAGCTGCTATTATCATCATTACTAATGTTATCCACAATGCAGAAATAATTACATCTCTGTGACAGGTATAGGAGTAGTCACATACTCTCATCTTACTGGAATGCAGGGGTGATTCACCCCATCTTCCAGTTAAGGAAACTGAGGCTTGAAATGTTGATGTCACTGCCCGACATCATTTTTAAGATGCAGTGGGTGGGGGCTTGGCTGGGATTTGCAGTCTGGTCTGCTAATTTTTGCTTTATGCTGCCTGATGGTTACAGTCATGGACTCTGGAACCAGCTTGATTTCAGACCGCAGCTCTGCCGCCTGCTAGCTGTGTGCCCTTCGGCAAGGGGCTTGCCCTCTCTGTGCCTCGTCTGGAAAAGGGAACTCATGATGACCTCGAGCAGGATGGGCATGAGGATCCAGTGAGTTATCCGTGAAAAGTGCTGACAGCAGCAGCTGGCTCTGGCCGAGCAGGGAACATCAGCTGCGGTTATTATCCTAACGAGGGAAGCAGAGGCTGCCCATCCGGGGGGCATTCCAGGTTAGCCACACGGCTTTCCTGCCCACTCCCTTTCCTGGAATCTATGGGGAGCAGGGCCCCTCTCCAGAACTCAAGGGTGCAGCCTGGCATGGGGCCACCAGAGTGCCTATGGGCACAGCTCGAGCCCAGGTGCCCCACTGCCTGCTCCCAGACCCCGAGTCTGCAGCTTCAGTTGTCTCAGCACATGCTAGGAGGCTGTTTTTATTGTGTTCAGCTGACTGACTCTCTTGGCCAGCAGGCTTTCTCTGTGTTGTGGCAAAGGCAGCCCTACTAGAAAGTTCTGGGGACTCTTCATTTTGAGGGTGCAGCAGGGGATGGGGCTAGCATCTTCATAGTGGGGATCTGGTGGGCCAGGATCTTCATGCTGCCACCTCTTGGGAAGCAGCCCCGCCCTCAGGTTTTCATTCCATTCAAAAGAGAAAGTGATTTTCTTTTCCATCCTGTACACAGTTTCAGGGGCCCATTCTTCCTTTGACCTTGGGTTGGCCTGCAGCTTGAGCAGGGGTCTCTGAGGGAGGTGTTGAGGCCTGCAGTGTCCCCAGACTTTGAGAAGTACCAACTAGAAACTCAGTGCTGGGTGATCCAGCCTCCCCGGAGGTGAGCTGAGAGAGGGCAGGGGAGATAGTGGAGTGAGACATGCTCTCCTTGGACAGAATCCTCTGGGGTGAAATCCTGAGGAGCACCTAGCAGGTGGTCCAGGTGTGGCCTAATCCAGCTGTTCCCCAAGCCCCAGCCATAGGCACTGGCACCCTCAGAGGAGGTAGTGGCTCCTTTGGGACTGAATGACAGCAGTGATGGGATTACAAAAATCACAGCCAAGCCAGCCACTGGGGCCAGTGGGAAGGGGAAAGTCATCCAGCTACCCTCTTCAGCCATATTATAATCAACAATTGGGCCATTCCATGGACAGCCCGTGAGGCAGGCTGCTGGGCACTGCGGGGGTGGCTTTATACTTTTCAGCTGTTTGGCAGCGGGTCCCTGGCTGTGGTGTAGCCACCCTCCCAAAGTGGATCTCATGTTTTCCTCCCTTACAAAGGTCTCTGTCACCAGGAAATGTCAGTAACCTACTTTGAGACGCCCAGACCCAGGGCCAAAGGAGATTTAGCTGTCACTAGACTCTTAACAGCTCTTCTTCTTCCCAGGGGTGTGGCTAAAAGCAATTAGGGCTTGGCTCAAGCATTTTAAGATAATTTGATGCAGGCATTCAGATACTTATTAGGAGAGATGTCTGCCTTTGACAAGGAAGGGAGGTTAAGCATAGCTGGCCCTGCCCAGAACATGGTGTCAATGTGCTCTGTTCCTCTCTCTGGGCCTCTGCTTTCCAGTGTCACCCATCCCCCTGAAGGCCAGGGCAAGCCGACCAGGAGCTCGGTAAGGCTTTGCCTTACCCCTCCCTAAGTTTCAGTCTCAGTGGGACATCAGTGGCCATCTCCAAGGGGTCTGAGTGCACTCTAGACTAGAGACCCCTTTCCCTCTCCTAGAGCTGGCAGGCATCTCCACAGGTGGCTCCCATAAGGCAGACATCTTTCTGGCACCAGCTCCCCCACTGTAGCAGGGGAAGGGGGGCACCCCCAGATTGGGGGAGCACCCCTCCCTCTGTACCCTGCCTGTGATTGGCCCATAATTACAGGTTTATTGCCTGTACAGCTATTGTGTAATGACATGTTTGCAAATTAATTTTTATGGCTCCTGCCATTAGCATATACAGTAGAGGAAGGTTTAGTATTAATTACTACTGTTGTTCGTGTAATCCCGGAGAATTAAAAACCAATAAAAGAATGACAACAGAAGCTGATAGTTTAGGGTCTTTTAGTGAAATAGTTTAATTTTTTTCCCCAAGTCGGATCAGAGATTTTTCCAAGCTTGTGAGGGGTTAGGGGAGTGGGCGGCAGCTGACCGAGACGGTCTGCCGCACGTCCTGGTACACTTCCCCCCATCGCAGAGGGGCGCAGATTGTGTAGAATGCAGGTGACAGTGGGTGGGAAGCGAAGTGGGTGACTTGAGTGGAGGCCCAGTTAGGGGGTGGAGGACAGAGCGGGCAGGTGCTGGATCCCGACCCTGTCGTAGTCTCCCTACAGGGATGCCAAGCCCAAGGGGAAGCGCGGGGAGCGCGCCGCCACGCAGCTCCGGAAACAAAGGGCCGCCGGCGCCAAGGGCCTAGCGCGACCTCCGAGGTCAGCGCGGGGCGGAGCGGCCAGGGGCTGGCGGCCCTAAGCGGTCGGTTTCCTCCGGGTTTGCAGCCCTGGAGCGAGCCCTCGTAACCGCGCGCTCTCTGCCGCCTGCGGGGAAGGGGCGCCAGGCGGAGCGTAGCAGGGCACTGGGGGATTAAAAACTGCTTCTCGCACCCCAGTGGCTGGGCTCTGGGAGAAGGCTGCCGCCGCCGGCACGCCGCATCCCCGGAGCCGTTGGTGCCGGCGGGGAGGAGCGCCACCCCTCCTTAGCCTTGGAGCGCTCCGCCCAGCCATTTAAGATTTTTTGGGCGGGGAGGACAGGGTTTGGTAAGCGGCACAGAGGGGTCAAAAGGCACGCAGGGCCCCCACCTCCTCCAGTTTGCCCTCCAGAGCTTTTCCCTAGGGTATCATATTCGGAGAGTTCAACTGTCATTTGAAGCCGCCGCGTTTAGCAGGGACCCCGGGGCTGCCGCTGGGGACCCCTGATTTACGCAGTGGTTGGAGAGCATTGGCAGGAGCCCAAACCTAGCGTGACCGCGGTTGCCCCGCTGTGCGTACCTGCGGGCTCCGGTCTGTTCCTCAAACCATGATTGTATCTAGGGTCAAAAGGTGACCCCCTTAGTGTCACCAAGTCGTGATTCCGGCTGGTTGTGCCACCAAGGGGTCCTTTAAGAGGTGAAAGAGCTTGAAAATAAATTGTCACATCAAGAGGCAGCCTTGCAGTGTGCATTTGGGGGGGGCGCGACGTGGGTAAATGGATCCTGTCTCTTTAAAATCGCTGGGCTGGACAATGAGCGCACAGGATGTGGTTTGGCGGCAGGGTTTTTTCCCCTTCGATTTGGGGAATTATCACATGGGGCCTTCTTGAGCTGGTGTGAAAGAGAGGCGGCGTGGGGAGGAGAGATACAGGCTCCACGCTCACTCACTCACACTCTGTGCAGTTGATCGTTTTCTTAAACCAAATTAGCCGGGGCTCTCGTTACTATGGTGCAGTCGGGGCTTGCAGAATCCCAGTAATAGCATTTATTAGGTCTATTTGCCTGGAAGCATGCCTTCCCGGATCTGATAATGCACCAGAGCAGGGCGAGTGTGGGAGATGGTATCAAGCATTTGATTACACTTGCAACAGGGATTTTTAAGGGGTGGAGTGCAAGGCGGAGGGGGGGGGAGGGAGGAAAGGAGGTGAACCAACCGCTCGCCAGGTCGCCGGCGTGTGCGTTTCCGCAGCCCCGTGTGGGTTTCACAAAAGGCAGCCCCGAGCGCCCGGGTCACGGTTTGGGGATCCTCCACCCGGTCCCGAAGGAGGGTGAACTCCAGCTCCCGCAGCTGTCAGACGTGGGTGGGGAGGGAGGGAGGAAGAGAGGGCGGACGGGCGGGCAGCCAGAGCACGGAGTTGGGCAGCCGGAGGGGGGACCAGCAGCGCCCGCAGCCACCCACTGTTTGCAAACGGCCCCCGCTTTGGGGCAGAGGGGAGCATCCCGCCGTCAGCAGCAGCCCCCTCCTGGGGTGTGGAGAGTGGAGCCCGGGTCTCTGCGCCCTGTTCCTGGTCCGCATGGATCTGCCGCCCGGCTCGGCGGCCGCGCGAGGGGAAGCTAGCAAGTGAAACTATTATTATCGCCCTGCGAAGCGTGGAGCTCTTGGAAGATGCCGCGTAGAGACGGAAGGAGCTGCCGCCGCCGCCTCCAGCCGCCCGCCGCTGCGCCCCTACCCTTTCGCTTTCATTAGGGGAGACAAATCTGCTGTCAGGCAGCCAGCTTTCCAATTTACCGATAATGATTCTTGCATGAAAATTGATCGAGGGGCTCTCCACCGCCGCGCGCTCTCGCCTCCCCGCTCTCCTCCAACCTCCTTTTGCCCGGACGCCTGAGCCCCCGCGAGTTCTTTCTCCTCCTCCTTCCACCCCCTCTCTCTGAGTCAGTGGTGGGACGCCGGGCCAGGGAGATAACCAAAAAGGGGGGAGGGGTGTTGGTGCCGAGAGGGGGAGGGGAGCCGGCTCCCCGGCCTGCTTGTCTCCAGCCCGGGACTTGTTTGCAATCGCTGCCTCTTTTATTTACGAGAAGAAATCTCCCCCTCGGTACTTCTTGGCTGTTTGGGTATTAATTTTCTCCTCTCCTCTCTCCCGCTCGCCCCCTCCTCCTCTTCCCCCCACCCCGCCCCTTCTCACCCAGTAGCTAAGGGGAAACAAAACAAAGCCGATTTCTCCTTGGCAACAAGAGATACCCCCTCTCGCCGCCCCCCCCCTTTCCTTTTTCCTTCTGGTTCTGAACGTGAAACCCTGTTGGAAACAGGTCTCTTGACCCTCGCCCTTGACATTCAAATGGCTGAATGGAGGAGAGATTGCTACTCGCACGTCTTGGGGGCTGCTTTTTTCCCCCCTTCTCTCTCTTTTCCTTTCAAATGAGTAATCCCTGAAGATCTTAACCCCCCAATTTCATCACCCTCACCCCCCCTTTATTTTTCTCTCGCCCTCTTCGCTCTCCCGCCTGCTTTGCTCCTCTGTGCTACCCCCTCCTTTTTTTATTTGCATCTCAAGTCCAAAAGGCAGAAAATACACACGCGGCGAAGACACCCGGGCGGCCCTGGAGCCTCCGGCCGGTCCTTAGTCGTCAGTTACCTCATTGTGGATCTGCGAGGGCCAAGGTGGCCGAAATTGCCCGGGCGCTGGCCGGAGAGAGAGCCTTTTGATCATCTGGGGGTTGGAAAGGACTGATCTTTTTTTTTTTTCCCCCGTCGCTCTTGGGATCGCTCTTCTGCCTTTATTTTATTGTTTTGGACATTTTTGAGCGCCGTGGCTTGGACAGTGCTTTTTGTTTCATTGCTGGGCATTAATATTTTTTTCCTTCTTCATCCCTCTCTGGCCACTATGGAATTCTAAACTGAACCATGTTTGGATTGAAGCCACCTCTGTATTACTTACCAGGTAAGCGAGCTGTGCGCCTCCCCGGGTCCCGCGCGCCGCCGCTGCGCCAGGGACCCTCCCTCACCTGACCGCCCCAGACTCTCCCAGCCTGGGTTGGGGCAGTGGGTCTGCCGTGCCCCCCACGGGCGCCCGCGTCCTCGGTTCCTCCTGCTGCGATCAAGTCCGCGGTGTGTGCGCTACGTGGGGCAGAGAGCACCCAGCGGGCCCACCGCGCCGCCGCCGGGGGTTGTGCGTCTCGTTCCTTTTGTCTGCCCGGAGCCGGCTCCACGGCGGCGGCGGCGGCGCAGTGAGCGACCCGGGCACTTAAGCCTTGCAAGGTGAATTAAGCGCCGCCGGGTGTGAAGTTACTTTCCTGCAGGCCGCCCCGGGTAGCGTGCCCCCCCAATCCTGGGACTTATCTCCCTCTCCCTTCAGCCAACCCCTGTGCTCGGTCTCTGCACTAGCGTGGCTAGTCCGCCCACCCCCGCCCCCCATTCCTGCCTGGGATTCCCTGGAAGGTTTTGTTCTGCGGAGGGCGGAGGTTGGGGGGGCAGCCAGGGAAGCTCTGGAGGGTATTTGGCGTGGCTTCCTGTTTCCTTAACCTTCCTCCACTCTGACTGCAGCTTGCCCTGTAACTTTCTGTTTCGGGGCGAGTCGCGCTTTCAGCCCCAGTGGGGAAGGGAGGAGATGACAGGAGAGGGTTTGGGGACCCCCTTCTCATTCACCTTATTTGTACTTCTGAACCTTCAACGTGATTAAACATAGGCTAGAGAGAAGCCGGTGAGCCAGGAATTCCTGGTTAGGAGGGTGGGAGCCGGTGGTGGACCCTCAGGGACCTCTCCTAGGGGCGCAGACAGCCCCGCAGTGTCCCCTGGGGTCGGAGCGTAACTTGCCCTGCCCGCCCCAGGTGGGGCCACGTGACTGCAGGTCAGGAAGGCCGTTCTGCCTGTGACTGCTGCTTCTAGGAAAGAGCTGTTTTTATTTTCCCCTGCTTCCTTTGAGTTTACCCCCCTTGGGCTTTGACACACAGTTCCTATTGAAGTTGGGGTGTCCACGGTGTGGGGAGAGATGGCTATGCTAAGGAGAGGGCAAGTTCTAAAAATCCTGTATAAGAGGCTGCCTTGGAGGTTTATTTCTGAATTGTTTTGCTGAGGAAAGGTGCACGTGGCTGGGTGTTGGGTTTCGGTTTTTTTGTTGTTTTTTTTCCTGTGTTCAGAGGATCCTGTCACTTTTGCTGAGCCTCCCACACCACCCTGAAGGCCCCAGGAGGAGCATGTGTGGAGAGGATGGGCCTGGACAGAACCCAGCTCCTCTGGGCCTTTACTGCCCTGACCAGGCAAATGTTTTCACCAAATTAATAGGACAGGGCAGAGGGTCACCAGAGTCTGACTGACTTTTGAAAAGTAGGAAAGACTTCTGTAGGAAATCTGTACATTTACTATTTTTGAGTTTCTTTGTGGCTATTTCAGTTTCCCAGCCCTTCCCAGTCATTGACACCTCGGTCTATGTTTCCTGGTTAATGTCTATACCATTTTTATGGGACTGTTTCTCTGGGTTTCCATTTCATTTTTGATCTCTTTTTTTTTTTCTCCACTGCCTGAAATGCCAGTCAGCAATAACAAGCGTGGCTTCCCCTCCCTCCGCACTTCCCTTAGCAGAGCCAATCCACATTAGGACTGGGAATCCCCTTACGAAAGGTTGTAACACAAGGACAGAGTCCTTTGGTGCACAGAGTCATCTCCCCCATGGAAGAGGCGGAGCACAGTCAAAGGGAGCTTGTGCCAGGTGAAATGCACCAGGGCTGTTTAACCCAGGAGGTAGCAGGACACACACTCCTGCTACCAGGAGCCAGCTGTTTCCTTGTCTATGACTTGGGGACAGAAGGAGCTTTCTTTCCTCCCTACCCTTTCCCCCTGGCTCTGTGCCTCCTCCACCACCACCCAGTTGGAGGCACTTAGGACAAACTTGTGGCAAGAATGAATCTTCTTAAGTATGGGGCAGCTTCAAAGCGCAGGTGTTTATAATCTAAACCTCACTTCACCTGCCATTGGGTGGCTGCTAGGGCATATTTATTCATCAGGTGACCGATTTTCTGTTTACACAGGGAACCTCAGAAGGAGGAGGAGAAAGTGTCAGGCTAGGAAATTCAAAGCCTTTAAGGAAAATCAGCCCAGGCTGAGGTAAAGCCTCCAGTAAGCAGGCAGGATGGATGAATTCTGCCAGTCTTGACCTCCAAGGAGATTAGGAGAGTCAGAAGTGTGGGCCGATCAGGGCACCAGTGAATCTCAGCCTGTGTTTGAAGGTTTCCCCTGCTAGAGTGGGGAAAACCCCTTAGTGGGGTTTTATACCTTATTGTCTTAGTGTGATATTCAGCCTGGGGGCTTAGCTGGGAAGTACTACAGTCAGCTGGGAAGAACTACAGTTGGGTACTATTGCTTCCTGGTGTGACCCAGGCCTTGCTGCAAATGCTTTGCACACTCTCTCCATGTCACTTCTCCCCTCTGAGATCAGTGTTGCCACCTGCCCATTTTACAGAAGAACAAAGTGAGGCCCCAGAGCGGCTCCACAGTTTGCCCAGTTTGGAAGTGGTAGAGCTGCCTCCTACCACACTGGTCTGGAAATGAGGGGCCCAGTGTTGTGGCCAGCCTGTCAAGCTCTGTCTGTGGTCTTAGCTGAGAGGCAGAGCCCCACCCTGTCGTGGCCTGACACCCAAGTGCTCTGGAGCCTGTCAGACCCGACTGGAAGCCAGATCTCAGACACCGCAGGGAGCGAGGGCCCAGAACCTGTCTGTCCAGCCAGTGCCCTGGGGGCAGTCCACAGTCAGCCTGGCAGCAGTCCCTGCTCCTCCGGTTTGAGAAGTGAGAGCACCAAAGCTGGGAAGTCAGGGTGAAGTCTTGACTCTTGTCTTCCCAGTTCTGTGTATTCTTGGGCAGGTGACCCAAGCTCTCAGTTTAGCCTCAGTTTTCCCATTTGTAAAATGAGATTCGTAATTAGATCTCCCTCAGTATCAGTGTAAGTCAGAGGTCAGCAGTGGATAGCCCTGTTGTAAATAAAGTTTTAGTGGCACACAGCCACACCTGTTCTTTTATGTACTGTCTCTGGCGGCTTTCACAGTATAATGGCAAAGTTTAGTCTTTGGGCAAAGCCCATATGGACCAGCCAAGCCTAGAATATTTATTTGCTATCTGAGAAAGTTGACCCAGCCTCTGGTATAGGGGGGTTAAATGAGGGAATCCTCACAAGGCATCGAGAACGAGGACAGAACCTAGGATGACGTTAATGAGTGACTATAATAGTAATGATTACTGTTTTGTTATAGTCGGTATTACTGTTAGGAAAGTGGGATTATTTGTTGAAAGTCACAGAATCTCCAAATCTTTGGACCAGGCCTTTCACCCTAAGGAATAGCATCTGCCTCTCTGTGCTTTTTGGCTGGCCAGGGGGTGGCATCCAGAGGACTCTTGGTTTGCAAGGGGGGCAGATGGGTATGCCTCTGCCTAACTGCAGGTAAGGGGTCCCTCTGCAAACTCGCCTTCTGTGTGTGCGTGCCCCCAGTTACCCCATTTCCTGATCTCTACCAGACTCTAACTCCCCATGTGCAGGGACTGTGTCTCCTTCGAGCCAGATTTTTTGCCAGACCAATAGTAACAATCATGCAAAATAATATCAGTACCAACAGAGTATCTTTAAAAACATGATAATGATGGAGGACAAGGTGGTGGAGGATGAGGTGGTGGCCACTGCTTGTCCACACCAGTGTGTTGTATCAGGTACAGCGCTAATTTCAGTCATCAGAAGAGCTCCAGGAGGTTGGGCTTCTCTTATCCCACTGACCAGCTGAGGAAACTGAGGCACAAAGAGGTTTTGATCACACAAGCCGTAAGTGGTGCCACCAGGCTCTGACCCCCGGCAGTCTGGCTCCAGAGTCCTTGCTTAATAAATATTTGTTGAACGCAGGAGGGAGAGAATCAGCCGTTGGTGTTGGCGGCGCCCTCCTGGCCTCTTATCTTGTTCCTGGCGTTTGTGGAGGGACAGACTCCTTAGTTGTCAGCTGGCCCCACCCTGGCCTCACACTGAACTCTTGGTGACCCCAGCCTGCCTTTGGGATGGCTGTCCACTGCTTGGAAAGATGCTCTAGGCCCTCCAGTGAGGAAACTGAGGCCCAGAAAGAGCCGGGACTGATCCAGCCGGCAGCCATGTAGCCTGCTGGTGGCCATGCTGAGACCCTGGATCTCCCCTACATTTCCTTGCCCCCAAAGCCAGGGAAGTCACTAATGGCTGGTCAGGCCTGGCCTGGCCCCTCTCCAAACAGCCTTGGAGGGGCTTGCCAGGGACTGGGGCTTCCCAGAGAAAAGATGTGGCCAGTGGGGAGCTACTAGATTTTATTTTTCACTACCCCCCCCCACACTTCTGGAAGGACATAGTTATTGCTGAGTGTAGGGCTCTGCTCAGGCCCACCTGAGGTTGGGGAGGTGTCTAGAGGTAAGGGCAGGCCACAGCCTCAGCCCTCCAGCTGCTGCTCCCAGCTCCCTGGGTGCCACTCAGGAACTGAAGCCGGGAGAGCCGCCCGCATTTGCCAGCTGTGCCCCAGCTCTCGTCTGGCTTCTGGCTTGTCACGGAAGGCTGTTGGGTCATAAGAAACTTACAGCTTTGGGCAAACTTGGGAGTCACCACAGACCTGCTTGGGGAGGGGGGGCAGTTTGGGCCTAGTGGGATCTGAGTCAGATAAAAGGAAAACAAGGCTATTTCGGTTGTGATTGAGAAAACTGCTTATTTACAGCTCAGAAACTCAGCGGGGACAAGCATTTCGGCTCCCATCTAGCACTTTCCAGGCAGTCACTAATTAATCTTCTGATACCCCTGAGAAATGGGGAGGGGCGGCCATGTTTCCATCTGTCGGCTGGGAAAGCCCAGGGCCCTTGTGTCCCAGCTGCAGCCCAGTCCTTCTCCGAGGGGCCTGGTCTGGTTCCCACCTCCCTGCCCAATTTGGTTCTCATTAAGATTTTTTCTTGCTCATAGGCGTTGTTCTGACGCCATGGGTGGGAATCTGATATAGCCCCCTGCAAACACTCTTGCTTCTTATCTTCTTGACTCCAGAGTCAGGAGAAGTTTTCTTTGTGCCCTGGGAGCAAATGGTCATTATGATAACTGGACTCTGGCCCAGGAGTGCACAGGGATGCACGTCCTTCTGTGTTGTCTCTGCAGGAGAAAGCGCATGGGCAGAGGGGCAGCCCATGGCTGCACAGCTCCCAACAGAGCCAGCGAGGAGTAAGTGTCAGGACCTGGGCTTCTGCTTCCAGCCTACTGCCCGTGCTGCTTGTTCCTCTTCCCACTGGAGGTGAGCACTCACTGGGCTTCTTTCTCACTGGCAGCAACTGGGATCCAGTGTCTGCTGCGCCCTGGCTTTTTACACCTAAGAAATGAAAGGCCGAGAGATCTTTCCAAGCCTGTGGACATCACGTTCTTCTCTTTAGACTTTTGGGGACATGGGTGGTACGAGACACCCTCTTCGGCTGCGATGCATCCTCTCATATTCCACTTTGCAAAAAAAAAAAAAAAATTAACATTTACAACCCCTGAAGTAGCCTTTCCAAGAGGGAGGTGGAATCCCCTCTTCATGGACCCTCAGCAAAGCAGGGCTTGGGCATTGATTGTCCCCTTGGTGGTCTAATACACAATCAGCAGAAATTGTGAAGCTGGGGGAGGGTGTGTGCATTAGAAGGGAAGAGGGAATTTGGGGTTGAAGGAATAAAAGTACACGAAGTATTCTTTTTTGTTTAAGAGCTTATACAGATTTAAAGTCCTTTTGTTAATTTAGGAACATAAAACCGTGTGATGTATAGTTTGGTTTCCTCGTAAAATTACTAAGTGTGGCATATTTAGGGCTATGAAAGCTTGGGGTAAAAGGGAAAAAAATCAGTAAGAATTTTCTTACAAGTCTTTAGGGGAAAATGCATTTTTCCAGCGTTGTCCCAGGTTGGGGTTAGTAGTTGCTGGGAGGTGCTCATGGGGCTGGCAGGTTTGAGTTAAGCCAGGCCCAGGTCTCAGCCCTGCAGCATGAGCCCACCCAGTCTGGCGCCCAGCCCCTGCCCTGAAGACTTAGTGACTGCCTGCTCCTACTACCTCCCTCCTGCGGGGAGACAGGAAGCGCCCTCTGACCAGGCCTGGACCGCCGCCCAGTGGGCATTTGGCTGCTTGCTTAATGGCCTGTGGGATCGGAAAGTCATGGAACATTGGACTTGGAAGGAACTCAGAGGTCAGATGGCTGACCTCTCCAATTGTCTGGATTTGGTGGTCTCTAGGGGTCCCATTCCTGACACCCAGGTCCGGCTGGGCTCTGCCCTATGGGTCAGACTGAGCCATGCCACTGTGGTTTCTTTTTATAGGAATACATGCACTTGACCTAGTTCTGTTCTCTGGGGACACAGAACAAGTCCACACCTCCTAAGCGTCATCCCTTTAGGCCCCACCTGGGTACCAGGCATTGTGCTGAGTCTACAGGGCAGGAGCAGGGAAGGAAGTCTGTGTCTTATCCCTAGGAACAAACAGGGAGCAAGTTGAGTTAAGATGGAGCTCTGGAAACTCCCTACAGCATCCTAACAGAGGAAATCCATGAAGGCTTCCTGGAGGAGGTGGCACCATCACTTAGCATCCATGAGGCTGGGTGGAAGGCAGCCAGTACAGTGAGGAGGGTTGAACAGGAATAGGGAAGCTGCTCCCAAGGCAGCATGTTAAGTTCAAGTCTGGCATGTCGAGAGCTGGGTGCTGGGCTGTCCCTACCCAGATGGTCATGGTGGTGGTATGGTGGGGTGGGGTGGGGTGGAGTGTGAATTGAGCAATCCAGGTGACAAGGGCTGGTGCCAAGAGGTGTGTAGAGTTTTCCAGGCATGCAGAAGAGGCAGCAATTTGGTTTTAGGTGGGGGTGGAGGCTGTGTAAGGGAAGGCCACAGGATGCAGGTGACATTTGAGCTGGCTCTTCTACTCTGGGGGGACCCTCCCCTCCTCAATGATGGGAACTTGATAGGGAAGGCCACCATACCTACCCTGATTCTTGGCCACATCCTCTAGTGGCAGAGCCCATCCTTTTAAGAGGCCATGATGACTCTCCCAGAGGGTGTCCAGACAGCAGGGCCCCCTTCTAGAAACCAAGGGCCCTGAGGGTGAGCTGGCAGGATGCAGCTTTACACAGAAGGGGTTATACTGTCTACCTGGCAACTGTGGCTGTTGAGTCTGTGTCCCCTCTTTTCCGGCCCACCCAGACATATCCTATGTGTGGACTGAGTGTCCTGTGTGTGCCAGACGCTGGGGGCCAGAGACATGGGTCAGGCCCAGCCCGTTCCCAGAGAGCTGCTGGGTTCTAGAGTGGGAGGCAGAGCTGAGCCTGGAGGGGGGGCTTTGGGGAGGAGGCAGTCTTCGTAAGGAGGAGGGAGCCTTCACAATGGGCCTCCCTGTAAGGACAGGAAGGAGGTTTTAGGAGGAGGGGAAAGTTTGATGATGACGTGTGGGAATGAAGCCAGTGGGTGGGTCAGAACCACACTGTGGAGGGTCTTGAATGTCATAAAGCCAATGACACATGAACTTGATTCTGTCGTAAGTAGGTGGTAACTCAGGTTTCTAAGCAGCTACCACGTTCGTCTATGTATTCAGCATGGTGTTTACAGTATGTCAGGCATACAGGGGTGAAGCCCATAAGCCCCCCAGGAGCTGTGCCCTCATAGAGTTCCCATAAAGGGCATGTGAAGTGTCCCATGATGAGTGTTCTGGAGAAAAACGGAGAAGGGGAAGGTGTGGGGGAGCCAGCGTGGGGGCAGCAGGTTGTGTGCTGGGCAGCCCTCCCTGTGGCCTTCTCACATGGAGCCTCCACCCCCACCTAGCTTTGCGGAGGGAGAGCGGGGTGAGTGGTACTAGGCCAGGCCCAAGGCAGAAAGGATGGGGTCTCAGGAGCTGCACTCCAGGAGGAGTGAGGTCCCAATAGCCAGGGTTCTTGGGGTATCCTTGCCTATAGGGATTCTAGGTGAGCAAGCTTTTCTGATGCTGCAGCGCTGCCTAAGCAAGGGACTCTGTCTCTGCTTCTTACTCCTGTGTGGCTCTGGGTGGGTTACTCACCCTCTCAGGGCATTAAGCCAGGAGTAATGCCTGCCTCTTAGGGTTGGTAAGGTGCACTCACCAAATGCTGGAGGACCACCAGCTGTGATTACTGTTCAGATTAATAGTTCTAGCCATGTGCTCTCTGCCGCCTGTGTTTTGGATTCCAGAGAGGCATAAGAGGGAGGTGGTAGTCTGGGCAAGGGGGGGGGGAGCCTTTGAGGAGCTCAGGCCCCGAAATGGCTGTCAGCCAGCCAGGGCCATTCACAGTGCAGTGTTCACAAGGTGACAAGTTCTAAATAAGTAAAGAAGAAATGGAATCTCCCTGGTGAGATTGTCTAGGCCCTTCTCTGCCCCCCCCCCCGCCCCCCATGTCAGAAGAGCTGAATTGTGTGAACTGCAGCCCTAAGGTCACTGCAGGGAGGGCATTGTTGGCCAGACCATGCCAATAGAGGACTTGAGATCGTGATAGATTTCTCCTTCAACCTCCCCCACCCTCAAAGGACTCCAGTGTCACCTGCCAGCACCAGTGAGCAAGTGACAGACCCTGCAGCCAGAGCCCCGAAGCAGACAACACCTTGTCTCATACTCTGGGCTTTCTTTGAACTAGTCCCGACACTCCCCTCCCCTTGTCACTCTCGTCCTATAATTCATTTAGGATTAGCTTTCAGACCTTATCGCTAGTCCTAACTTCTGTCGTCTTGGTAACTGTGTCAACCATTTCCTGGTTTCCCGTGATTATCTGACTAGAGAAAGGGGGGCCGGCAGGGAGCATAAAGGGAGGGGAGGAGGTGTTGCGGGGTCTTCCCTGAACACACTGTGGAGGGCCCAGGGTGAGGGGCAGGGCTAGCAGCTGCCTGGGAGGGTCACACCAGCCCCTGACACTGGGAACCAGTGTCATCAACACTTACCTTAGATCTTAAGGGCCCGGGGACAAGGTGTTACCTTCCCCACCCCCACCCCGCCCAATTTCCCTTTTGGGAAGTTTCACTTATAGGCTGATTTTAACCCAAGTTTACTTTTAACAACAACCACAGGGGGCCAGCCCTTGGGTGGAAGGTCAGATCAACATTTGGGGGCCTAATGGCTGGGTCTGCAGGGGACCCGGACCCCCTGGGATGGAGGGGACTTCATAAGCACACGTGTGGTCATAAAGCATTGTTTTATATGCTTGCGGATGCTGTGGGTCAGGAATTCAGAACAGGCATGGTAGGGTATGGCTGGTCTCCGCTCCTATGTGCTGGCCAGAGTATGGAGTCACCTGAAGGCTTGTCTCTCCCTCAGATCTGGCGGTCAGGGCTGGCTATTGCCCGGACTCTCAGAGCACCTCCTGTGGTTCCTCTGTTTCACTGGTTCTCAGCCTTCCTAATGCCCCGATGTATTTTCATCCTTACAAAGGGGTCGCAACCCACAGGTTGAGAACCCGCTGCTCTATTTGGTTTGGGCTTCCTCACAATCTGGTGGCCTCAGGGCTCCAAAGGCAGGTCCTAGCTCACAAGGAGGAGGCTGTGTGGCCTTTTAGGGCCTCACCTGGGAAGGTATGCAGTGCCACACCCTCTTGTGTTGGTTAACATGATAGGGACAAGCTCACCCACATTCATCTGGAAGGCATTTAGGCTCTACCTCTTGGGGAGGGTACCAGCAACATTCTAGAACAGGTTCTCAACTTGTGGGTAGCGACCCACAGGAACTGTATTAAAGGACTACAGCATTAGGAAGGTTTAGAACCACTGTTCTTAGAACATGGGGCATGGGAGATGAAGTTGACATTGCCTCTCTGGAAACAGCCACACGTACTGCACCGACACGCAGCCGCCTCCGTGGGTTTCTAGGAAGGTGTGCCCTTGACCTTAGGAGGGAAGGAGATCCCATCCGCTTCCAGGGTCCACTCCTAAAGTTTTCTGAAGACCAGTGCTGTGGAGCTTGGAGCAGAGGCCTTGGTGCTCTGGTGGGGAAGCTGGGAGGCTCCTGCCTGGGTGGGCCTCCCACCTCAGGGGAGCCCCTGATTTCAGGTTCCCTAGCCCTGTGGGGGGGGAAAAAAAAATAGAAGAGGGTTGTTTCTGAAAATAAGGGCGTTGTTACTTATCACAGAGGAAAGACCAGCCCCTCACCAGTATCAGTGGGAAAACAAGAGTACCTTTTGGGGGAGCTGCTAATGAGCTATGTCTGATTTTATGAAACTCCATGGTAAATTATTAATTTGGGCCAGAAATGAAAGTGTGGAACCAGATAGGCTCATGAATATTCATCGCTGACTCCAGCGTGGGGTTGATCAGTGGCTAGAGCAGGCAGCCAGCCTCACGACCCAGATACGGGGGAGTTCCCGGGGTGGAGGCCCTTGGGAAGCCCTTCCCTGTCCACTCCCTTGATTTTTTGGTTCAGAGGTGGGGCTGATAACTCACATCTCATTAGCACAGGTGCAGCTAGACCAGGGCTGGCCCTGGGACCAGCTCGAGATGGGCAGGAGTCAGGGTTCCCAATGTGGCGTCCCTACAGTGGTGACCCCTGAATAGAGGGGACAGAAGCTCTCGTTCCTCGCCTCTGCTCCCCTCAGAGCCTCTGGAGGTCAGTATTAGGAAGCCTGTCGAGATGAGGGTCATCTTTAGTTCTGGAATGTGACCGTGGTTAGAGTTATTGAGGTTACCTTTCAGGGGGAGTATAGTAGGACCTCCTGCCATATCTCAATCTGCTCTAAATAGTAAGTTAGCATTTCCAGGATGGTTCTACTGGGATCTGTTCCTCCCTGACAAGCCACAGCTTCTTAGCATGGGAGGGCAGGCCATTGGGAGTTCACACCCTGCTAGCCTGTCTAGCTTACCTGTCCTCCATGCCTTTGTCCAGGCTGTTCCTACTGTGCTAAGCTCACAAGTCTGGAAACCTTTCTGAACTCATCCCTAGCTAGGACTGGCTACTCTCTACTCTGTGCCCCCAAATCCATAATAAGCAAGTGTGACCCATTGTACTAGATGTTTATTTATAAGGGAGCATGGCTCAGGAGTTAAGGACATGGGCTCACAAGCCAAGTGGTCAGGGTCCAGGTCCTGGCTCTCTGCCTCTTGTCCTTGTGAGGCTTTGGGCAAGTTACTTAAACTCTGTGCCTCAGTTTGCCCAGGTGGCTGTGAGAGTTAGCAGTGCTTGTATACTCAAAGTGCCCAAGAGGGGTGGTGTCAAGGCTCTTCGGTACGGTTTCACTTGCTTTTGGCATTCTCATCCGTGTGACCATCATTGTCATACTTCCACTGGGACTGGAGCTCCAGGCCCCCCAGCTCAGAGCCAGCACACAGGGACATTGGCTGGTGCCCGTGGTCTTGTGTCAGTGTGCACCTTTACTGCTTCTCAGGAACCAGTGACTTTGGTCTACACCGCCTGCAGCACTGCACCGTGGGGAAGGCTGGGTGGAGCCTGTGTGGGTTTGTGGGATCTCTCTGGGAGGTCTTGCACCTGCCCTCTGGCTGGACAGGCCCACTGGTTTTGCAGCCCTGAGACCGCCTCTGCATGGGGCTGAGGCTGCTTCCTGTCTGAGCCCCAGTGGGTGGAGGTGGGGGGTTTCAATCCTCGCCTCAAGGAGGACAAAGAAAAGCAACATTTCGGGTGGCTTCCGGGGTTAAGATCAAGATAGGAACTATGGCCCTGGGTTCCCAAGCTGAACTGGCCACAGGAGCTTTTCAGAGAAACGGGTCTTAAGGCCGGCTGAGCAGCCAGATGGGATTAAAGGTTGCTTGCCGAGTCCCAGGCTCACAGGCAGGTTCTGAGGGCCTCTTCCAAGGCGTGGGCAGTTCTGGATGGGCTGAGCACTTGGTCAGTGTTGGCCTTCTGGGGCCTTGGTGTTGGGGGAAATCCTCAGCCTCCCAGAGTGTGAGAGGTGCCAAGTCTGTGCTCAGGAGAGGGAAGGCACTGGGGTGGGAAGATCTCACCCCAACCCATTTCCGCAAGTGTTTCCCAGGGACCTTTGGGGTCCTGCAAGTGGCCTGCTGGTGGGCTTCTCAAGGAACGACGCCTGCTGTGGGACAGAGTTGTGACACTTGATCTTGGCTTGCAGAGGGTCATGGAAGGCATACGAGGTTTTATTTGCCTTATTGAGACCAATAACTCCACCTGCCTGGCTTTTTATCCTGATTTTGATGCTTTTGACTGAGGGCTGTGTCACCTCCCAGGCACTCAGGCTGTGGGAGAGAGGCGGCCAGCGGGTCAGACCGGTGGGGCAAGCTGTGTGGGAGCAACAATAAAGCAAATAGCCTGCAACCAACTTTGTTCTTTTGGCCCTGGTTTGGAAAGAGCCGCTGGCTTCTCACAACTGCAATTGTCCAGGCAGTTCCTGAGCACCTACAGGTGCCAGCCTGTGAGGGGCCGAGGGGGAAGATGGAAAGTAAGTCACAGGTCTTGCCTTGGAGGCCCTCGGTACCTGAGGAAGGGAGGAGCTTAGCAAGGAGTAGGCCGACTCCCAAGTTTCTGAGGGTGAGAGGGATACAGATGACTCTTGGCTAGGACTGGCTGGAGGATGGACAGTTTCCATTTGGCTGGAGTGATCTGGAAGGACTTCCTGGAGGAGGCGGTGCTTGGAGCAGATTCTGAAGTGTGAAGAGGGGAGACGTGTTTCATCTCAGTGAGTCGCAAACTGGATGGCGAGTTCGACTGACCCAGGATCTTGTTAAAGAACAGGCTCTCCTTTAGTGGGTCTGAGAATGTCTAACCGGCCAAATGGGAATTTCCCTCCCAGGAGCTACAGGAGCCACACGCACCCTTTCCGGGCCCAGAAGCTGCACTGAGAGTCATTGGCACTGGATTCACATTGCCACATGTGGTAGCCACTGGCCACGTGTGAAACATCAGAACATAAAACTAAATTAAAGTTAAACAAAATCAAAGCTTCAGGCCGGTGGCTCATGCCTATAATCTGAGCACTCTGGGAGGCCACGATGGATTGCTTCAGCTCATGAGTTCGAGACCAGCCTGAGCAAAAAGCAAGACGTCGTCTCTACTAAAAATAGAAAATCTGGATAGGAAGGGAGAAAAACTGAGGCAAGAGGATAGCTTGCCTCAAGCGTTGGAGGTTGCTGTGAGCTCTGACGCCAGGGCACTCTACCCAGGGTGATAGCTTGAGACTGTCTCAAAAAAAAAAAAAACCTTCAGTTCCTCTGCCACACCATCCTCATTTTGAGTGCTTTGCAGCCATGCAGGGCTGGTGGACAGGGCAGACAGAGAACATTGTCATCGTCATAGAAAGCCACTGCATGGTGCTGGTCTCAACCCCAAAAGACAGAAGGCTGGGCCTGTGATCCTCAGAGTGGGGCCAGCAAAGGCCGGGACAGTCACTAGTCTTCTCAGAGAGGTTCTCTGGAGTCTAGAAGGACTCTGTGCTGTGTTTGGGGGCACAGAGACCTGGAGGAAGGGCCCAGCTGACCTTCTGACGTTAAACCCAGGAGGGACTAAAGCTCAGAAACAGGGCAGAGGCGGGCTGTGGCGGGGGTGGGGGCTCGGTAGGTTGGAGATAGCAGTGAAGGGCACGTTTGGAGTCTGAGAGATGGTGGTATCTGTTCGTGAAATGGGGAAGTGGATCTGGCGTGGGGGCAAAAACCACCAAGTGACAGTTTCATGAAGGAAGGAGTGGTTTCCACTGTCACGTGGCATTGAATTTGGGGACCAACAATCCTAGTGCCTTGGGTGGGGGGGACACACCCCCTCCCCTGCTCACCCTTATTTTCTGTAACAGGTTAAGTGATGTGCGCAGGATTGCAAGGCTGGGGAGAGGCCGCCCTGGAGCTTAGCTCTTGTCCCCCATTATCTGGGAGGCTCCCTGTTGCTGTGGGGCCTCAGTGGTGTCTTCCCAGTGCTCGAGAGGACCCAAGAAGGCCTGCCTTGGATGGTCAGCAGATGAACAAGTCGGACCATTCCTAGAGAGGGGAGCCACACAGACAAAGGCCCCAAGTCCAAGAAAACTCAGGCCTGGGAGGAGGAGGTTTTGATTGTGTTAGAGACCATGTGGTTGGTGAGCATAGTGGAGGCTGCTTTGGGGACTCCTGAAAACCTAGGCGAGGACTTCAAGGGGCTTCTCATGGATTGATTCATCCAGCCTTCACCACCCCTGTCAGACAGAAAGTATTGTCCCTGGCCCCACTTACTGAGGAGGAAAATAAGGCACAGAGAGGTTAAGTGACTTCCCTAAGGTCACACAGCTAATCATTGATGAAGCCAGGGTTTGAACTGGACACTTTGATTCCAACGACAATAATGAAGCCCTAATCCTGGCCTCTCAGTGACTGCCAACCCCAGTACTGATGGAACAGAGAGGAAAGAGCCCAACACCCGAGTGCCGGCTCACTCGGCATGTGACATCACCCTAGCTGTGACACCTTGCACAGACAGGTCCTCTCACCTCTTAGAGTCTCTGAGGTGAAGGGACTTGTTTTTCTCTGACAATTGAAAAATAATTCACATACATTGAGAGCCAACCCTTTTAATTCAAGCATACAATTCAGCAGCTCTTGATACTTTTCACAACATCATACAATCATCATTACTGTCTAGTTCCAGAATATATATTTTTTAATACCTAAAAGAAATCCATGCCCATTGGCAGTCACTCCCCATTCTCGCTCCCCCCCAGGCTCTGACAGTCGTCAAGTCTGCTTTCTGTCTACGGATTTGCCTGCTCGGGACATTTCATACAAATGGAATCACACAGCGTGGCCTTAGGTCTGGCCATGCTTAGCCTGTTCTCAACGTTTATCCCCGTTGCAACATGTGTCCGTGCTTCACTCTTTTTTTATAGCCAAATAATACTCCATTGTGTGGGAAGACCACATTTTGTTTATCTGTTCATCTGTTGGTGACATTTGGGTTGTTCCTGCTTTTTGGCCATTACGAATAATGCTGTTATAACATATGTGTACGTGTTTCTATGTGGACATGTGCTTTCATTTCTTTGGGGTGAGTTCCTAGAGTGGAATTGCTGGAATCGTATGGTAACTCTGTGTTTAACCTCTTGCCTGCATATTTTCCTGTGCCTCAGTTTTCCCAGCTGTAAAATGGAGTTGTGTCCTAGGAACCTGCTGTTTTTCTGTATCAAGTAACACTTTATTTGGAAACTCTTGAGGAGCTAAATGATGACTTTTGTTCCTGCTATTAATAGCAACACCAGGGCCATCCCAGCAGGTGGATCCAGAGCAGGTGGCCAGCAGGCAGGCGCCCTGGCTTTTGCCAGTCTGTGCCTAGGAAACTTGTCCCTTCCTCTTGCCACTGGTTGCTCAGATTGGACTCATTGTGAGTGAGTGTCCTCCATGAGTTTCTGGGGAATTTCCTAGGAATTCAAGAGAAATTTCTCCAAAGCTGAATTCCATAGAAAAAGAGACTAAGGCTTTGGGTAACAGCTGCCACCCTCCTTGGGTGGGAATGGTGGGAGAACATAGGTAGATGGGCACCATCCTGTCCGTTCACCCTCTGGAGGACTGGCTTGGGAAAGGTCTGTTCACCCCCATCTGATGGGCAGGGGCTCTAGGCCTCCTGTCTGGCTCTCACAGGCAGCCCCTGGAGCCTGAGTTTCTCTTGGAGGGTGTCCAACTGGTGCAGAGCTGGCTTGGCCCCGTGCTCTTGTGGGAGAAAAAGGAAGCTATTGAGGGCCGTGGAAGTTGTAAACTGGGTAAATGACCCTCTGTAGCAGGCACCCAAAATACTTTTCCTCAGCTCTGCAGTGAGCAGCCAGCCTGGGAAAATCCCAGTGTCCATTATTCAGCTGTAGCCTGGAGAGGGCAAGTGATTTGTCTGGGGTCACGCAGCAAGTTCAGGGGACCTAGCTGATGGGCTCTTCCTGACACCAGGCTGTGCCTTTCAGCAGCACCAAAATCCACTGCTGCCCTCTGACATAGCCTCTGCTATCCCATTAAAGCCCAAGGCTTAATCCCTACGTGTCGGCAGCAGCTGACCTCTAGAATCTGTCCTTCTGCCTCTTGCCAAGGCCCTGGGGTCAGGAGGCCACAGGAGTGACCTTACAAAAGAGATCCAGAAGCCACACACTTCCCTTTCGGGCACCTGGCCCATGATGCCAAGGGGCTGAGAGGGCACAGGTTTGGGATGTGGTAGCCGTTTTTTTCCAGAGTGTGCTCACCTTGGATTTTGCTGAGATCTCGGTGCGTTTCTCTGTGCTTCAGGCCCCCTTGGTAGGGCCCCCTGCATCTGTTCTTGGCCAGCTCCAGCTGGGTAAGAGCCATCCAGGCACTCGTCCTCACCCTGGCCCCCCCTTGGCTCCTCACTGGAGCCTGGCGTGGTTATCCAGATCCACTCCCCTGGCAGGCGGGGGGATTTAACCCAGTTCGCCACCTTTT
Organism: Arctocebus calabarensis; assembly: GCA_963573935.1. Taxonomy (NCBI): domain Eukaryota; kingdom Metazoa; phylum Chordata; class Mammalia; order Primates; family Lorisidae; genus Arctocebus; species Arctocebus calabarensis. The sequence goes on from CAUYON010036218.1 coordinate 36,508, forward strand.
AAGATGGAGCTAGCTTGTCTTTGCACCCTCCTGACAAGGCCGAGTGGCCCCCCTGCCCTGCCAGCGGCTTGCTTAAAAGGTTAATCCTCGGGCTGTGTAGCGAGCTCCCTGAGCCCCTCTCCCCCTCCTCCGTCTTTTTACGCTCCAGTTAATTAAATGTGGCTGCCTATTGTCAGAAGACAAAGTTGGATATTTATTACACCTTGGCACTACGGAATGTCAAAGGCGCGCACAGTTTGAAGAAATACTGGCTGCGAATAAGGCCGAGCATATGTCTGCAGGGCTGGGGCGGGCAGGTTGCAGCCACCTCTACGACCTGCAGCTCTCTCAGCTTTGGCTGTGGCTAACTGCTTCCCGAGAGGCACTTGACGATTTGTGTTTACTGGGGGAGTTCTGGCAGGATTGCTGGGAGATCTATTATCCGGCATAAACATCCTGGTTCCGGAGATTATTTCATTGGAAGGAATTAAAGATGCTGTTAAAATATACACAGCCCCTCCCTGCATGGTTCTGGTGCTGTGCTCCCCCTGGATGGCCAGGACTGGCTTCCCTCTTGTCTCCCCTTACTCTGGTTTCCTACTTGGGCTTTTTATGTGTTATTTTTATTTTTTCACTTGGGCACTGCAAAAGCACACGGCTAATTGCGATCTTTTTTTTCCATGTAGGGGGGAGAATATGGATGTGTTCATTTGATAGGTTTTTTTTCCCTCCCCCTTAATAATAATGCTTTAAAGATGTTTGACATCTGTAACTAACAGCTGGCATCCTGTTATGGAAGAATGTCCTTTTATCTCAAAGCAGGTTGAACTGTCATTAATAGTATAATTAGGTGATTATCACTATATAGCAGAAAACTGCTTAATTGTAGAGATCGCTTTTCTAGGATTCCAGTCTTTTTATGGTTATATTTGTTTTAGCTGTTTGAATTTTCATTATATTTTGGCATTTGGTGTGTTGCCTCGTTTTTGTTGTTGTTTTTGTTGTTTTTTTCTTTCCTGTTTTTTAATGTGTCTGACAGCTGTCTTCGGGAGCATTTGGTCCTGAAGATGCTCAGGTATTACAGAGCAGAGGAGTATTACCTGCAAGAGGCTTCTTATCCTAGGGCCCTGTTTAACCCCTTCGGTGCCAGGCCAGATCCTGTAGGCGCTGAGCCAGGAACACCGGGTTCCCTTTGATTTATCTGATCTCTCTGTGGGTAATAGTATGAAATTAGACATTTAACCCTGGAGCTAAGGTTGTCTGTTAAGAGGCCGCTTTTACAATGCAATTTATTTTTATGGTGCATCCTTAATACACAATATCACCAAATCCTTTGGAGTCACTTGGATTCCAGAGGGAAAGTCACATCTAAAAGGATGTGGTCTCTGATGTAACTGGAATTTGAAAATGGTTTTACAGAATCTAGAGGAAACAGCTTCTTTCTCTCTTGAAGGACTTTTAGTAAAGTGAGTGTAGAGATGGGCTTTGTCTTTTAAAAGCCAAATGCTGCCCATCTGCCCCCCGCCTTTGGACCGTGGGCACCCTCTTTCCGGTGGCTGGTTCCAGCACGAGGCCTGCACTAGCTGCATGGCCCCAGTGGTTGAGGGGAAACGGGGTGTCCGGAGGCTGCGTGGGACGCTGGCTGCAGGCTGCCTGGTGTCTGGGAGGTGACCTGAGTCCTCCTCTAGAAAGTCTCCAATTGATTATCCTCTGTCTCTTGGGGGGTGTTGTATCCAAACATCTTTTCAGAAGCTAAGCTCACCGAAGAGCACAGGGGTATGTTATTAAGGGGCATTTTTCTGAAACGTTCCCCATCCCAATGTAAGTCTGAGAAACCCTTTTCCTGTCTCGGTGCCCATAGCTCAGTAGTTAGGGCGCTGGCCACATATACCGGGTTCAAATGCAGCCAGGGCTTTCTAAAACAGTGACAACTGCAGCAAAAAAATAATAATAATAATAACTGAGTGTTGTGGTAGGCGCCTGTAGTCCCAGCTACTTGGGAGACTGAGGCAAGAAAATTGCTTAAGGCTCAGCGCCGGTAGTATAGTGGTTACAGCACCAGCCACAAACATGGAAGCTGGCCGGTTCGAACCCAGCCCGGGTCAGCTAAAATAACAATGCAACTGCAACAAAATACAGCCAGGCATTGTGGTGGGTACCCATAGTCCCAGCCACTTGGGAGGCTGAGGCAAGAAAATGGCTTAAGCCCAGGAGTTGGAGGTGGTTGTGATGAGCTATGATGCCATGGCAGGCTACCAAGGGTGACATAGTGATACTGCCTCAAAAAAAAAGAAACCCTTTTCCTTCCCAGCGCCCAGGGAGGGGTTGTGGTTTGGGTTCCAGGCTTGCTCGGCAACTGACATCCCGGTGTGACCTGTGAACACTGTGCTTCCTTCTTGCTTTGTCACAGCAAAACCTGGGGGACATACCTGGGGACCCTGGGTTGTCACAGAGTCATTCAATGCAACAAGAGCCAGGAGGTCCTTCCCTGACTGCAGGCCCTGCCTGGGGAGCTTCAGCCCCCGCCCCCCACTTTGATTGTCACAGACAGGAAGGTCCTGCAATTGAGGTGGCCTGTCCCCAGTGTCCTACTAGGAGCAAATGTGGATCTTCTTCTCTGGGGTTCTCTTCATAGGTAATGGGTGTCATCCTTGACATTGGGGGTGGGTGTCTCAGTGTGGAGTACCCAGTCCTTTGGGAGAAGAGGGGTGTGTGTTCAAGCCACTCTTAACTCTTTTCTGCTGTTACTGCAAGACCAGTGGCTGTGACAGGCCCCCCCACCCACCCAAGTTAGCAGCTATAGGAGGACCTCTGTTTGAAACAGTCCCTGAAGTCCTCCACCCTGGGCTGGCCTGAGCTTAAGATGATTGCGCTTCTGGGTGGGCTCATTCCCCTCGTACCACCCAGGAGGCTGTACTGTGACTCTCCCCATTTCACAGAGGGCGGGGCAACCCCTGGAGAGGCAGAAACATCTGCCTGGAGTGTGAGCCTGGCACAGAGGTAGAGAGTCACCCAGCAAATCTGATTGCCTGTTCCTGGGAGTGACACCCTTCAGAAAGCAGTGAGCTGGGATTTGGGAATCCATGGATATTTCCACCTTTGCCCAGGCATTTCAGGGGAAAGCCAGGTTCCCCCCACCACCCCGGCAGAAGTAGATAAGGGCCTGGATTCAAGTTTCTCCTTCTCACCTGCCACTTTCCAGGGCTCCAGCACCTTGCATTTCTTGGTTGAACCTTCCAAGCTGATCAGCAGCCTAGGGGCTCATTCCTGATTGCCAGACCCTTTGCAGAGTAGGGGTTGCTGCCTTGCTGTGTGGCTCCAGGCAAGTCCCTTCCCCTCTCTGGGCCTCTCTTGCTTAGCTGTCAGCCACCTGGTGTTGGGAGGCTGGGAAACGCCTGCAATTCTGATGTTCCAGATCAGGCTCCTCCCAGACTCTCACCCTGGCTGGCACTAGCAAGCCGAAGGTGATTGGCAGGGGCCTCTCCCCAGGACTACCTGAGCCACCCACATACTGCTTGCTTTGCGGCTGTGTTTGGGTTTTATGGCCAAAAGGATCGATAACTCCCTTATCAGTTTTTCCACCTTAAATGGCATTGATAATGTTGGCAGCTGGTGGGAACTCTGGGCGAGAAGTGCCTTGGCTCCCTGAATGATGGGCAGAGGAAAGAGTCACTGGGCCTCTTTCTTTGCTAAGCAGATGTTGGCTGGTGCTCATTTCACAGATGGGGCAGCTGAGGCTCCTGCTCCCTCACAAGCTCAGCCCTTTGCTGACATTCTCATTCTGTGAGATAAGAATGAGGTAGCTGTTATTATGGTTTTTATTTTGCAGAGAGAAATAGAGGCTGAAAGGATTAACCACTTGCCCAGTGGCCAGGAAGTGGTAGAAATAGATTCAAACCCAATGCAGGCCAGGTCGCCCTCAGATCAGGTGGCTCCCTGCTGAAAATCCTCCTGAGAATAAAAGGAGGCTGCTGCAGGCCCCCCTGCAACTCAAACTCAGGCCCTTTGCATGTCCTGCTCCTTCCCCTCAAGGCCTCTACTCAAATGCTGCCTCTTTCAGGAGCCCTATGACCAGTGTGTAGCCTGGTCACTCTCACGTATCCTGTCTGTGTCAGTGGTGTAGCACCTGGCATGCATTTAGGGGAGATGTTTTATTATGTCTCTTAAACTGGACTGTGAGCTCCCAGGATCAGAGAGAGATCTGGTTTGTCTTGTTCTCTATTGCGTCCTAACACTGACACAGTTTCAAGCCACAGCGGACGCTCTGTAAAATGTTAGTTGCAGGCCACCTGCCCCTTAGGCTTAAGCAGCCTGAACAGAAAGAACTTGGTTAGAAAGTAAGGGAGGACCCCAGAGGTGTCAGCTTGGAGCCAGAGGAACCCGGATGAACCCGGATGGGTTTGGGGGCGTGGCTTGGTTTGATAGGGCCCTCCCCTCTGGGCGGGGCTTACAGATGGAGCGACCCCCCCCCTCTGGAGGCGGGGCATCAGCCAGGAGGGTGAAATGGGTTCTTTTCCAAAATCCAACTCAACCCCTTTTGAAATTCTGGCTGTGGCCTGCTTGGGTCGAGGCAGACACAGCAGCGCTTTGTATCCTTGGAATCCCTCTGTAGCCAACATGGGGAGGGCTCCTTTGTATTGTAAATTTCCGCAGAGTAATTATGTCTTAATGTATGGTAATCCGGCCTGGTCCTGTCGCTGGGCAGCCTGCCGGCTGGGGACTGCACAGGCAGGGCAGATGGGTCAAAGAGACACGTCTTGGAGATCCAGGGACAGCAGAGTGGCTTCTGAGGGGCCCGAGGGAGTTCCCCGAGCTTGGCAGATCCTCTCTCCCTGCCCCCATCATTCTCTCACGGGGTGGATTCTCCAAGGAGCCCCACCACAGCTCCCAGCCCCAGGTGCCCTGTTGCCCTCTTTGGTCTGGTGGGCTGGGAAGAAAGCCGCAGAACTGCCAAGTCTTAGATCAGAACTGGCCCTGAACGATCATCCAGGCTCAGCCTGAAATATCTGCGTGGATAGGGAGCTCCTCCCAGTTACTCAGCAGACATTTATTCAGCATTTGTTGTGTGCTAGCACTGTACTAGGCACTGGGAATCCACGACCAAAGCAGGCAGACAAGAGTCCCTGAGCATAGTGGTTTGCCCGGGAGTGGGGGTTGGGGTGGGTAGTAAGATACATGTTTGGGCAGCAGGGAAGGGACTGGAAGAGGTGTGAGGGGAGGGTGGAGTTTTGGGTAGGATGGCCAGAGAGACCTCTTTGAGGGAGCCAGCCAGGTAGAGATTTTTTGAGGACGAGCAGGCTGGCGGGGGTGGGCGTAGCAAGTGCAAAGGTCCTGTAGCTAGCACTTGGCTTGGCGTCTGGACTGTGCTGCTCTAACTGACCATTCTGTAGATATCTGTTGGTCTCCTTGCAGGGAGCAGGGGGGAAGGAGGGCAGACCTGGATTTGGGCTGGGCAGGTATTCCTGTCTGGCAGCAGGGAAATGTAGAGTAGTGGGGAGAAGAGCGAGTTCAGAGCTGGAGGGAGCGAGCAAGGGGCCCTGGCAGGAGCCTTTAAAGCAGTGGTTTTGAACTGGGGTGCCTTGGCACACTGGTGTGCCAGGAAAGGATCTAAGGTGTGCTGAGAAAAATTTTAAAGATCATTAATTAAGTTGTTTTCGAAAGAAGTTTAAAGCACAGTAAGTAAATTCTTTTTCTTTTTTTTACTTTTTTTGGATCAATGTAATTTAAGAGTGCCATGGAAGTTTAACTATAGGTTCAAGTGTGCTGTGAGATGAAAGGTCGAAAAACACTGCTTTAGAGGGGCACTGCCCGAGATGCAAGAGGCCTTGACCATCGGGTGAAGAGCCCTGAACACAGGGCAGCATTGAACCCCAGAAAGGAGGGGGGCTAGTCTTTCTCTGCCTTCCTGTCAAACTTGGCTGCTTCCTGCCACTGAGCCCCTCAAACCTAGTCTGGTCCCCTCTGTCCTCAGCCAGGGAGACACATGTCTCAGTGGATGCACAAAAAGGCTCAAGTCTCCTTTTGGGTCACACAGGCTGGCGGTGGTGGCTGACATCTCTCTGGGGTCCGTGCTACAGGCTGAATGTTTGTGATTCCCCCAGTTCACTCCAGGGTGGCAGCATTTGGAGATGGAGCCCCTAAGGAAGCCAATAAGGTTAAATGGGGTTCTAAGGGAGGGGTTCTGATTGATAGGATTGCTGTTCCTATAAGGGAGACCCAAGGAGAACGCAGCCACCTGCACCATAGGCGGAGCCCTCCCCAGAAACATCCCTACTGACACTCTGATCTTTGCCTAACAGTCTCCAGAACTGTGAGAAAATAAACGTCTGTGGTTATGCCACCCAGTATATGGTATTTTCCTGGCAGCCTCAGCAGAGGAGTACAGTTGCAGGAGTATAGTCACTAAGGCCCCAGATATGACACCTGGTATTGTTTTCTTGTCCTGGCAGGCAGAGCATCAGGGGCACGTGGGTGGTTGGTTTATTTTGCCTCCATGAAGAACTCAGCCCTGGGCTTGACTCAGAGAATGTTTTTTTTGTTTTGTTTTGTTTCCTTTTTTGAGACAGAGTCTCACTATGTAGCCCTCGTAGAGTACCATGGTGTCATAGCTCACAGAAACCTCAAACTCTTGGGCTGAAGCGATTCTCTTGCCTCAGCCTCCCAAATAGCTGAGACTACAGGTGTCCGCCACAAAACCCAGCTATTTTTTTGTTGCAGTTGTCATTGTTTTAGCAGGCCCAGGCCAGGTTCAAACCCGCCAGCCCCTGTGTATGTGGTTGATGCCCTGACCACTGAGATACGGGCACTGAGCCCAAAGAATGCTTTTAATTTGGTAAAGTCATTGGTGGGGTGGTGGTGGGGGTTGGCAGTGGGGCACAGCCTACAGGGGGCTGCAGGGCCCATGGGGGGCACTGCAGGGCTCACCGTCTCCAGGCAGCCCTCCAGCCTTCTCCAGTGGGATGCTGGTGGAGGAAGCACCCTGAGAGAACTGCTGGGAAATTAGGCAAGTTAGAGACTTTGAGCAGGGAGGACAGACATGGATGGTGTGAATGGTGTGGGCAGCATGGATGCAGGTTGCTGTGGGTCCAGAATGCTGAGGTCTAATCTGGATGGGGGTAGTCTAGGAAGAAGCCTTTCTCTTTGCTGAATCTTGATGGGACAGGCACATGTGGTGTAGGGGTGAGGCTTTTAGGGTCAAAATTTGGGGAAACAGGGGAGGAGGTTGTTGGGTGCTCTTCCTTTTCTTGAGAGGGGTTTATGGGACTGTTATGAGGAAGGACACCAAGGCAGGAGGACCCTAGAGGACCAGGTGCGTGCCCCTGTTCTTCTCTCCCATGGAAGTTCAGTCTGTGTGGTGTGGATGTGCGTGTGTGTGTGTGTGTGCACTTGCGTAAGTTTGCAGGGGACAGAGACACAGGCGTAGTCAAGTGACTTGGCCGTCCAGCGGGGACTGAGCCTTGCCTCATCTTCTGTGTCTGATTCCAGGGACTAAATGCAGTGTGCGTTTTGGTTGGTGGCACCTCACATGAGCTGCCCAGAACTTTCCAAACTCAGGGTGAATCAGGCTGACCTCTCACCCGCTTCCCACCATGCCCCCCACAGCTTGCCTCTCCTGCAGCCAGAGGAATGGAGTGTAGTCCCCCAGTGTGACAGGATCCCTGCTAGTTTCAGCTACCTCTGAAACTCATGGGGGTTAACAAAAATACATGGATTGTGGAAAAACAGATTCCCCAGCCCCCTACCACCCAGCAAGTCCCATTCAGAGGGTCTGGGGTGTGGCTTAGGGGTCTGCATTTTCCCCAACCCCCTGCCAGATTGAAGGAGCACCCACTGCCCACATGGGGGAGGGGGCGGAGTGGGTGCTGACCTGGGAGAACTGTCCCAGCCTCCATTTGTGGGCTGTTGGGCCAGAATCCAGGCAAGGAAGGAGAGAGACACACAGCGACTTCTGCAGAGCCCTGGTGTCATCTCACTTAAGACTCTGAACCTGGCAAACGTAAGAGGATGCACTTAGCACCCGAACTTAGCACCCACACACTCTGAAAACATTGCCCTCCCTCCCTCCTGAGGTGTCACCCCCCCCTTCCCCAGATTAATTCGTCTCTGTGTGAGAACGTGCCAGTATTCAGTGTGACCTTGGATCCTCCACGCCTTCGGGTGGGACTCCCACTGCAAAAGTTGGCTGGAGTTCCAGGGGATGGGGAAGCCCCTGTGTGCCGGGTTCCTGGGATGCTGTGAACAGGAAAGGAAGTGGTGTTCTTGGGGCCTCTTTGGGGACTGGCCAGAGCCTGCTGTCTCAGCTCCGACATCACCCAGGAGCACCCCTTTGGCCAGGGGAGGAGCTCTGCCTAGGTGGCTCCCTTTCCAGGACACCCCTACCTTACCAGTGGCCCCCCCTGAGCTAACACCCAGTCTCCCCAGTAGCCTGCCTAGGGTGCTCTGAGCTCAGGCCTCCCTGCATTGGTAAATTGAGCTTCTGTTCTCCATGGTTCAGGGCTTTGGGGTGGGGATGGGGCCGTCCTGCTCAGCCCCTCCTCGCCTCTTAGTGCCTTTTTGCCCCCAGAGCCCGTCTGCACAGCCTGCGGTTGGTCGGCCGCCTTGTCATTTAGCTGTTCCGAGCCAGCGATCGAGAGGCAGCACAAACTGTGGCATTTGCTGAGCGTAAAAATTCAATTAATTCCAGAAGGCAGATTAAATATAAGTGAGTTTTAATAATTTGCTGTAAAGTCGGAGGATTACTGTGGGCACGGGGAGGGAAGCCACACATGCGTGCTCGAGCAGGTTGGCACAATCTCGGGGATGCCAGCCAGGGCGGCTTCCTGGAGCTGCTAATTCCTCCCAGCGGGGTGTGCCCCCTGCTCTCCAGCGGCCACCTTCCTGTGAGAGTTGTGTCCTGGGGGTCTCCAGCTGGAATATAGAAGACTGCAGGCCAGCCTTCTGACCCGAACCCCACCCCAGAGGCAACAGGCAGCTCAGCGGTCCTCAGTGTTTCTGTCTAGGAGCCTCAGTGAGTGAGAGTGAGCTGTGTGTGCCTGCCATGGATGGCGCTGGCCTCTGCCCTGCAGCTCTACCAGCAGCCCTGGCCTATCCCCCTAAACTCCCCTTTCTCTGCCTGCCTCCAGGGTCCCCCATAGCTAATGGCCTTCCAGGTCCAGGCCCTGGGTGGTTTTATTTTCAGAACTTTTTAGAAAGTAAAGCAAGAGAAAGAATAGGGCTTCAAACTCAGATACCAAGACTCTCAGCCCTCCAGGACTCCCCAACACACGTATGTACACACGTGTTCACACCCACACACACACGCTCGCCCTCACACGTTTGCACGGACAGTGCTCTGCCAGCAAGCCACAGAGTGAGTCACCTTCCAGAGTCCCGGTGATTCAGATGCATCTGAGAGCCAAGGGCTTTTCAAGCCTGCCTTTTGTCTTTTCCCACCGCCAAAACACAAAAAAACAAAAGAAGAGGCCTAACCCGCCCCCCACCCTCCCCCTATCGAGCCACTGGAGATGAGGCCTGACCCAGAAAAGGCAATTGGTGGGGGGCTGTCTGGAGCCTGCCTCCCCGGCGGCCTCTGCTCCGGGGGAGGGGAGCGGGAGAGAAAGGAGGCAGGCAGCTTTTATGTAAAGACAGTGATGGTCCAGTGAGTACAAAACGCTATTTCAAAGCCAGCGTTCATCACTACCACTTCCCACTGTGATCTCCATAGATTTCTTTGTCTCCTTCAATTGGCCCTAATTATGGAGCTGGAGGCTGCCTGATCAGTTTCATTCTTGTCATGAAATCCTGAGGGCACGCATGGGGACGGGGACACAGGCTCGCCAGCTGCACACCCGCAGACTGGCCTTGGGTCTTTGTGTGTGTGCGTGCATGCCTGTGCGTGTGCCCCTGCCTTTCTGGAGACCTGCTTCCTCCCCCTCTGCGTGTGCCCCAAGATGCCTGGCTGGTTCGGGGACCCCGACTCCCCTCTTTTTGGGCTGGAGGGAGTTCCCAATGGGCCTCCCAGCTGAGAACTGGCTAGCCGGGCTGTGCATATGGTGAGCAGGCTGGGATGCTGGCTACCACCAAGATGAACACCTGCAAAGATGAGAGCCACAGCCAAGCGAGCACGCCCCGCCTTCCCTCCACGCTGCCTCTAATGCCCTAATTATGCCGTGTTTGTTTCAGTAATTTACACTCTCTGGGTACTGATCCATCAATAATGAATGTATTACCTGTCTCGGGTAAGGTTTGGGAGATCCAGGATGCTGCTTTGAAAATGCCTGTGAAGCGGCAGGATGGGGAGGCAGAGCGGTCCCCCCAGCACTCCTTCCTTCTCAGATGGCAGTGTGTTTGGCACAAGCCGTCTGAGGCTGGTGCTTGTACTGTTTTCCATTCCCCCTCTGCTTTATGCCTTTTTAATATTTAAAGCCATCATTGGGCTGCGCAATAAAATTCTTTCAAATCAGGTTTTATCTTCCAGTCTCACGCTCTGGCTTCCCTCTGGCCAGAAAAGTTGGTGGGAGCAGCATGACCAGGCAGGGGCTGCACTGCTGGAACGAAGCTTGTGCCAAAGTGGAGGCTGCCAAGGACCCCTGTCCCCCAGCCCCTCCAGCCTCTGCCTACAACCTCCTTGGATGTGCACCACGGGATCTGGGTCTATGTGATCAGAGGCACCCAGAACCGCCAGGGCAGGCCTAGCCTTCCAAGGCCAAATCCAGCTTGCAGAACTCAATGATCCCTTTTGCTGATAGGAAAGAAAAGTTGTGAGCACATTTTTTAAAAGGTGAAAAAAAAAGGCGTGATCAGCTGCTGAGCAGTTTGCCACTCTCCACCTGCTGTTGTCTCAGGGAGCAGCCACAGAGGGCAGGACAATATAAATGTGCTTGGGCTCCAGACACCTGGCTGCAGCGCTGCCTGCCAAGCCATGTGTCATTGGCATCCTGGGGTCCAGAGGTTTCTACCCTTTGGTCCTCGAGGGCTGTAGAGACCAAAGGCCTGTCAAGGATAGCTCCAAGCTCTGCTCTGATGACCTGGCTCCTGAAAGGACTGAGTCCCAGTCTGCCTTGGGCTTTCCTTCTCTCTTCCTCTTCATGGTGACTCCGCTGTAAGGCAGCTGAGGCGGCATTTTTAGGGTGCCCAGGTGTGGATCCTGAGCTTGGAGGCCTGCAACCCAAGACACCATCCAAGTACACTGAGGACAGCAGGACCTTCCCCTGTGTCATCAATAGTTTCTCTAAACCCCTGCTTTGGCACATTGTTGGTTTTGGGGATGTCTTTCCGCCCTGCTGTATCTCTGTTTGGGGAAGCAGGGAGGCTTTTTGCCCTGTCCCCCAGCTCTAGGCACCCCTGTCATTGCATTCCATCTCCAGACTCCATGGGACCAGTCCTGCTTCTGACACTTCTCCCCATATGGCCATGGGCAAATTACCTCCCCTTTCTGGGACTCAGTTGTCTTGTTTGTGAAGCTGACAGTGATGACACCAGCGTCATCCCTCCCTGGCAGCTTCCAAACCAGTCTCTGAGCCAAGTCCCTGATCTACATATGCTGCCTTTTGCTTGGGGGTGCAACGTGGTGGGTTGGGTAAGAAGTGTAGTAGACTCAGAGCCATCCTCCTGGGGTCCCTTCTTACCTCTTCCATGTATCAGCTATGTGACCTGTGGCAAGTTGCTTAACCTCTCTGAGCCTCTGTACCCTTGGTTGTCAAATGGGGGCAATCAAAGAACCTACATCTCAGTGGGAGGCACCTTTTTTTTTTTGAGACAGTCTCATTTTGTCACCCTCAGTAGAGTGCTGTGGCATCTTTATTCACAGCAACCTCAAACTCTTAGGCTCAAGTGATCCTCCTGCCTCAGCCTCCCGAATAGCTGGGACTATAAGTGCTTGCTACAACACCCTGCTATTTTTAGAGATGGGGTTTTGCTCTGGCTCAGGCTGGTCTCAACTCCTAAGCTCAAGCAATCCACTTGCGTCAGCCTCCCTGAGTGCTAGGATTATAGGCATGAGCCACTGTGCCTGGCCCAGAGGCAGGGGGTTTGCAAGGGTTAAAGGTAAAGCATTTGGAACAGCAGATGGCTCTTACTATCCGTGATAAATTTTACATCTGTTACCTGTGAAGCACGACAGGAATGATCCCCATCTTACAGATGAGGAAACCAAGGCTTGCCAAGATGGTAACTTGTTTCCAGTCTGATGATGTCCAAGGAAGGGCTGGTCTGCTGTATTAGTTTCCTGAGGCTGCCTTGACAAAGGAGCTCGGGCTGGTTCCTTCTGCAAGCAGAGGGTCTATTCCTAGGCGCTCTCTCCTTGACACGGCTGTCTTTTCCCTGTGTTTTCATATCATCTTCTTTTTGTCCATGTCTGTTCTGTCTCTGGGGCCTAATTCCCCCCCCCCTTTTTTTTTTTTTTGCAGTTTTTGGCCGGGGCCGGGTTTGAACCCGTCACCTCCGGCATGTGAGGCTGGCGCCCTACTCTTTGAGCCACAGGCACCGTCCTAATTTCCCCTTTTTGATAAGGATGCCAGTCCTTCTGGATTGGAGACTCACACTGTCTCTGTGGGATCTCATCTTAACTAACCACATCTGCAAGGTAGGAGCACGTTCTGGGGTGCTAGGAATTAGGCTTTAGCACATGGATGTGAAGAGATGTGTCCAGCTCCTATTATGTCGGCACCGCCTCAAGCTATCAGGGATCCCTCCATCTCTAAAACAGGAAGGTGTCCTGGCTTGGGTGGCCAAGTGCTGGACGGCCCCTCCTGCTATTCCATCCTTCTGGGCTCAGCCTGAAGGTGGTTTTATGAGCACCAATGCAGGTTGGCCCTGCTGTGTTTGCTTTTCCAGAGGCTCCCAGGATGGATCCTATCCCTCCCGGGAGCCGGGCCACACCAGCTGTTCCACTGCCAGGCCTCATGGCCAAGGGTTTGCAGCTGCTCCTCAAATGTGCTCACAGGCCAGACGCCAGCCCCCTCAGCACCACCGCCTGCCCCACAGCTTCTTCTGGGGAAAGCACCACCTTTGCCCACCTCCGAGGGCTGCCACACAAGACCCTGTCCACATGCCAGCCACAGAAGAGCCCCCTACCCTGCCTATGCCCCCAGGCTCCTCCTGTCCCCAGCCTTCCCTGCTTCCCCACCATGGCGAGCTCAGGGCACAATGCACCGTAGCTAACTCTCTTATTTTAAATAATGCCAGTAAGCAGCAAGGGAGGAGTACATATCCACGGCTGCCAGGGGTCTTGAGGTAGCTTTTTATTGTGGTACTGTGGGGGTGGATTGAGGGTTGATTGAAGCTTGTTTTTCTTTCTCGGCTTGCATCACACTATAAGATGCAAAATTGAGGTGAGGGGAGCATGTTTATCTTTTGTAGCCTGGAGAATACAGAAGACCTTCTTGGCAGGAGGGTGCAGGGTATAGGTCACAGGGTATAGATCACAGCCTGGACATAGTCTGGTGATCAAACCCCCACCCCCAGCGGTGCCTGGAGGGCCCGGCTGTGGAAGTCGGAAAAATTAAATAAAAAAGAGCGAACAGGAGAAATAAAGGGGGAAACTGCGATGTGGAGCCCCAATTGCTAGCAGATGGTGCTGGTATTAGGAAAATGAAAATACATGCAGTAAATTTGCTATTTGCCAGTGCTAATTTCTTATCCCAAGGTAAAACCTTCCCCCTGGCCCTAGCCATGCCATCTGCATGTTCATAAAACACATTACAGCAGAATTGATTGAGTGGCCATGTGCATGTGGGGCTCCGGGTGGTCGGGCTCCAGGGGAGGAGGGCAGGGGGCTGCAGTGCAGCTGCTGGAGTCCTGGGATGTGCCAGCAGTTTCCCACCTTCCAACAAGGTATGCTGCTGAGCAAGATGGGGCCTCTTCACCCGGGGCCCTTATCAGTTTTGTCCTATCATTGAGTACAGGCTGGAGTAGGGGTTGGTAGGAAGCCCAGGAAAATTCTACCACCTGAGAATCCTCTGTCACCTCAGCTGTTCCCTCAGGAACCACAACTAGTAAGGCAGGGGCTGTTTAGTCTGGTTGGGGGATAAAATGTTGTAGTTCTATGTGGATTAGGAAAGAGCTCCTTGCCCACCCCTGTTTCTGGACCCTCCTTTGGCCCCCTCCCCTGGAGCTTCTCATGTCTGGGTAATGGAAGAGTTAAGGCTTTGCAGGACAGCCAGCCCTGACCTTGGCTCAGACCATAACCTTGCTGTCAAATGTTGGAATGTCATCCCTGTGGATCCCCCTCCTTGACTGGTGACCTGGCTGCCCCATCTCACACCTCCCTACACGTAGTAGCAGAGGTGACTTTCCATCCTCCTCCTCCTCTTAGAGGCTAGAACATTGTGTTTTGCCTACCCCTTGGTTGTGGGCAATGGCGTCCTCATCAGCTTCAGCTCACTGGGGTGACCTGCCTGCCCACATGGGGCTGAGGGGGCTTCTTACATCTCACTCACCTCACCCCAAGGAAGACAGAGCAGGGCCAGCTGAAGAATGTCCCTGCTGTGGACTGCAACCAGCTTTTCAGAGCAGTGTCCCATTCATGGCATCCAGCCATCAGTCTGGCTGTCCTTGGGGAGGGGCCCTGGACCTGAGCAGACCCAGCACACATTCACTGGATGGCCAATGCCTGCCCCCACCCTGCTACCAGCCCTGGGGGGGGGGCCAGTGCCCCGGCCCAGACCGCTAGGCTGCTAATTACCAGTGTGGGAACGGCTTTATGGTCCTCAAGAGCCCTGAAAGAGCCCCCCACATCTGGTCAATTAATGCTGAATCTGTAATTCGGATGACATACAACCCCAGCCAGCTCTCCAAATGAGGCGATTAAAAGGCTCTTCTCCTCTATCGCTGAGGAACAAGCAAAACCGGGACCTTCTTTATTTCTCAGGATTGATAGGACCCGTCTGTGACCTTTGCTGGGACAAGAAGTATTATCAGGAATACTTCTGTATTTCTTGACTTTGCAGGCTGCATAAATCTCCTATCAACTCAGGCAGGCGGTGGGGTCTGCTGCAGCCGTTATTAATAGGAGCATGTTCTTGAGGGAGGAAGGCCTTTGTCAGGGGCTGCTGAGAGGCAGCCCGCATGAGCACCTGCAGCCCTCTGCCTCCAGAGCCACCCTGCCACTTCTGAGGACTGGCGTGTTCACAGCTTCCAGGGAGCCTGCAGAAGGCTGGGCGCATGGCAGGAGGGCCACAGCTGTCCTGACTTCCAGCACTCCAGATCCTCCTCTTCCTGTTATCTTGGTTCCCCACCTTCTCCCCTCCTTCCTCCCCACCCAGCTCCTCACCACCCTTCCCAGCCAGAGCTGGAGTGTTGGCAGAGCATCCTGCCCCCGCCCTTGAATTTCTCACCTTGAGCTTGGGAATGTGCTTAGCAGACCCAGCATGGCATCTGAGTGCCTGCTGGGCAAGAGAGTTTGGGGGCGCTTCTACATCAGGTGGGGCTCTATCTTAGTTGTGGGAGTAGGCTGCCCACACCACCTGCCCCAAGCTACAGGTGAAAAGAGCTGGGGGAACCTGAGAGCTTTGGGTGGAGCTTGGGCACTGAGTGGGAGGTGCCTGGGCTGGCTGGGTGGGGCCCTGACGCTGGTGGGCAGGGCCTAGAGGTCCCTGGGTGAGGCACCAAATGCTGGTGGGTGGGGCCTTGGCACAGCTAGGCAAGATCTGACATTTCCAGAACTCCCTCTGCCGTGTGGCCAGAACGTGGTGTGTTGAATTTTCCTGGAATCTTTGGAAAGGGTGGGTCTCTGGTATCTGCCAGTTCTGAAAAGGAGCAACATTTATAAAACATGGCCTGTGAATGAGAGTGTGTGATTGTAAGGGTCCCTGTGTGTGTATCTGTGAGATAGCATGTGACGGTGAGAGGCACTGAGAGGGAGTGTGCTAGAGCATAGGGCAGACACAAGAGGCTGGCCTTGGGGTCAGGCCTGGGCACAACTGCTCCACCTTTCAGGATCTCTTCCTCTTGGAAGCTCTGCTTTCTAGCCTGCAAAGAGGGGACCCTGATGTCCCCAAAGGCTGGTGGGAGGACTAATGGGAGGAAGCTGAACGCCCAGGCTGTGCTTGGTGCTGTCACACAATGTGCAGTGAGGGGACTGGACAGGCTCACGGCACCAGATTGGGGATGGCCACAACTATGCCATGGGGGCTTCTGGCTCTGGAGGGGTCCGTGTCCTCATGGCCACCGTACCATTTCTGTTAAGCTCTAGGCAGACCAGGTGTGCCCTCTGCCTCACCCTCATTCTTCCTAGCATAGGAAGAGACAGTAGGGCAGAGGGTGTGCCAACGTTAATAGCAAGTGTAGGGTCAGTCATTTCCTGTAGTCTGTGGGCAGAACACCCTTGGCTTTTGTCAGGTCAAGAGAAGGGTACCTGACCCTTATGTCCAGGCAGGGGACTGACTTGAGTCCTCTACAGGGGCCACCTGGTCTATTTCCTGGGCTCCAGGAGACATTTCAATTCACTTGTTCAGCTGCATTTTTCCCTAGCTCACAACCCTGTGCCCTGATCTGGCCCACATTAGAACTGAAGGCCCCTGACTCAGAGGGTGAGGGGATGAGGATGGTCAGTTTAGTTTGTGAGAAGGGAACTTTCACAGCACCAGGGCGTCCCTGATCTTTCCCCCAAACTCCCAAAGGCTGGTGGAGTCTTTGTGCAGAGAGCTGGTTTGCTGGGTGGGGTTGCTGGGGATGGGTCCCTCACTGGCCCAGGGCCCCGAGGTAGGCATTAGGGCTGGCCTTTGCCAGCTCAGGTTGTTATGCCAGGGATTCCTGGTGGCTGGCAGGCGTGCGGTCAGCGTTCAGACTTCACTAGGACTTCCTCTATTTCTTCTCGGGGTCAACACCATCTGCTCTTCTCACAGGTATTTCATCTCATAAATGAACAGCCAGGTGCTGTTCTGGGTACTGAGAATTCATGATCAAATAAAAATCCTGCCCTCCTGAAGCTTACCTTCCAGAGCAATGTTGTCCACCAGAACATTCAATAATAATGGAATGTTCCAGGCCCGCAGTGCCCAAATTAGTAGCCACTGGCCACATGTGGCTTTTGCCTTATTTAGTTTTAACTCACATCAGCTTAAGGTTAAACAGCACCTGTGGCCAGCGGCCACCACTCTGACCATGCAGATCTAGTTGGACGACACCTGCGTTAGGGGTCGGCTTTCTTTGTGGAGTTCCTTCTGTGACCTCCTTTCTAAGTCACATGGACCTTCATAAGTGTCTGGATAGGTTTTGCCTGGGCGCTTGCAGGGATGGCCTGGAGGGGAGCATTTCTAACTGTCACCCCTCCTTTGCTTAAACAGAAGATCCAAAAATACCACTCAGCTAGAACGCAGCTCCTTGAGGATGTAGAGCTGGTCTTATGTTGATTTTTATGTTTAACTTCCAGCACAGAGCTTAGCATTTCAGGGGCTCCTCAGTTGAATGAAGGCATGGATGTATGAATGTATGACAGTTCTAGCTCTGCTGTTGATAAGCTGCGTGACTTCAGGCAAGTTACTGAACCTCTCTGTGCCTTACTCAGTGGACTGATACGAGCACTCACCTCACAGATCATTAGGAGGATTAATTGGGATAAGTCACCCAAAAGCGATTGGAGCAGCATCTACACAGGCACTCCAGAAGCTTTTGTTTTTATTAATACTGAGGGAAACCAGCCTCTCCCTCTTCTGCTCAGCCAGCTCATGGAGGTCTGGATGGCATCTGGGTATTGGCAAATGTCACCCCATCTTCTAGAGATGGAAAGTCCCTTTGTTTGGAAACTGAGCCCAGAGATGACAAGTGACCTGGATGGGGTCACACAGCTATTTGGTCAGTCTTGGAGCTGGAAACAACCCTTGGTGTCCTAGACTGGAGGGTGAGTCACTGTGGTGGCCCAACATGTTCTCACTGAGCTGCTGTGTGGATGGACATCTCTGACTGTGGGACAGCCAGTGGGAGGGACAGGCTCAGGGACAGAACCCCTTAACTAGGGGATTCAGCACAAGCCTTGGGGGCTCACAGGGGTGCCTTCCCTCCAGGGCCCAGTGAGCCTAGCTTTCTGCCTCAGTTTCCCTTCTCTCAGGGACATCCTGGAGGCCCAAGGACAAGGGTACAATTCCCACCCTCCCCTTCTGTCTCCTCTTCTACTCCTTCCTGCTTCCGCCCCATTCCTGACCCAGTCCTCCCCAGCCCGGCCCCAGCCTCCCCTCCCCCCAGGCCCCTCGCCCCCCGGGGGCTGCCCTGTGCCAGCGCCTGCCTGTGTGAATGTCTAATCTCCAATTTTTTTCGCTGGGCTCCAGCCCATTTGCATAATCCACATAGTCACCCTGGTTTTAATTGCCCACAACTCTGCAGAAAGATCATGTGGTTAAGTGGTAAATCATAATTAGATAAATAATTGGTTTGGCCACAGCAAGCTGCTTTTGTTACACCTGCCATCTGCTGGACCCGTTTTTTCTTCTGGCCAGAACAATGCGGTTCTGATGACAGAGCATGCCGCTTCTCTCTTATAGGGGGGCGCGAGGGGGCTGAATGGAGGGGCTCGGAAGCAGAGCCTGGAAAATTGCCCGGTTGCTGGGGTCTGCGCCTGCGTCTCTCTCTCCAGGCGGGCGCACCACACACTCGCCATTCATTACCCGACTTGGTTAATGCATCAGAGTGGCAAATTTGACTTCTTTGTAGAAAAGGGAGGGAGGACGAAGGGGGCCATCAGGGGCTGCCCAAAGCTTGGTTTGCCTGGGCTTTGTTGGTTAGCCCTGACAGGCCAGGGCAGGAGGCCGGCTGCAGAGGGCCTGGATCCAATCCCTGGAGGCCGGCGGGAGGCCAGCAGGCAGGGGTTGGGATCACCAGGCCTCCCTGCCCCACCGTGGTCAGCTTCTCCATCTGCTCTCTGCTGAACACTCCTTTATTTTCCATGCCCTAGGCCCCATCTGCGAGCCCATAAGTCTCCAGGGGAACTGTGGTTCCTGGGCTGGCGGGTCGCTGGCCAGGGCCTACTCGGGCTACTTACCTTTCAATGCTGTCCTCCCACTGAGATCCAGGCCCCTGGACACTGGGAATCGTTTCAAATTGTCCTTCCCTCATGCACACACGCCTTCATTCACTCAGCAGATGCCTGTCAAGTCTCTTCCTACCTTTGAGCGTAGGTTCTAGAAATTGCTCCCCCTTGGTCAGAGGCCCACTCTGTGACATAGCAAGTTTCTTTTTTTTTTTTTTTTTTCTATTTTTTTTAAGACATCTTTATTTTTTTGCAGTTTTCAGCCGGGGCTGGGTTTGAACCCGCCACCTCTGGCATATGGGGCCGGTGCCCTACTCTTAGAGCCACAGGTGCTACCCATAAGCAAGTTTCTTGACCTCTTGGGGTTTGTTTCTTCATCTATAAAACAGGAATCATTACTATTAGGACCAAAGTGGATAGAACATGGGTAAAGTCTGTTGAGTGTCACCTGTGCTGAGTACAGGTTTGGTACATATGGATGGGTGTGTGACTGCTCCTGGGGATGACTCTGGTGCTGCCCCTGCCCTTCTCAGGCATTAATGGAGGCCCACAAGGCCATTGGTAGAGGTACCAATGTGCTGAGATGAACCCAAGAAAGAGGGGCCTTGGGAAGAAACCCAGAGAGGGATGGAGCAGAAGGACAGGCCATTTGAGGGGACGCCTCACAGACCTGGACCTTCCTGCCCTCCAGTCATCTCATCTCTGCTGAGGATAGATGGACACAGAGGCCTCATCCCTGTGGCCTCTGTGTCCCCTGAGTCCCATCCCAGGATAGCACTCTGCCTGTGCTGTCTGAATGCAGTTCCGGGGCCTGGCAAGCTGCGTTAGCATTTGTAGCTGGAGAAACCCTGCACACATCCTTCCTTCTCCTTTTCAGCTTGGAGAAAGGTAGTCTGAGGCTCAAGACGCCTACGCCAGGAGGGAGGGTGTGCACAAGCATTATGGTCTAATTGATTAGAAAACCCTCGTATTTTCTTTCCTGAAAACCCACTGATGCTTGTTAGGAAACCTAGAACACCTTCCATGTGGCTAGGGCTTTGGAATATCAGATATTTTCTGTGTTTTTCCATCCATTTATTCATTCATCATACCCATCTACCCATCATGTTTCCTTCCTTTCTTTCATCCATCATCTATTCATCCATCTGCCTTCCTTCCATCCAGCCACCTAGCCTTCCATCTACCTACCTACCCACCTGTCCTTCCAACCAACCTTCCTTCCTTTCTCTTCCTTCCATCCAGCCATCCATCTATACATCCAACCATCTATCCAGCCATCCATCTAGCCATCCAAGCAACCATCCTTCCTTCCACCCAACCTCCATCCATTTTTCTTCCCTCCATCTGTCCATCTATCCAGCCATCAATGCAACCATTCATCTGTCTAGCTAATCTCCCTTCCCTTCCCTTCTGTTCTTCCATAGGCTATCCTGCTATAGTCCCTATACTTGGTCTAAAGGTGCGGTCACTTCTCTGGCAAAGACTCTGCCGCCTCAGCCATCATTGCATCACACCCAAAAGGAAGGATGTGATGGCTGACATGCCATGATGATCCCCTAAAAGAGGAGCGGACCTGGCTACTGTAGCTGCAGCTCCTGTCACTGCCTTTGGCAGCAAGACCTCAGAAGAGCTCCCCGGAAAGAGTCTTCTCAGTCTTCTGTAACCTTTCTAGACTTTGGCATTCAGAGAGAATCCAAGGTCTTCTTGCCTTCTTTGAAGGCCGCTGGGCATCCGAACTCACCGTGCGCTTGCTGCTGAATGTACGCCGTAACTCTAGATTCTTCCTGAGAACATTCTGTCTTCAGGAGGTCTGCCTTGTTTTTTCTATAAGCCCATAGATACCTCTCAGACCAAATACCCCAAACTTTGGCTCGGAAAATTTAGTTGTTTTTATTTTCTAACATTATATTGTCGGATACAATACGTGGCTATTTAAATTAAATTTTTTTTTTTTTTGAGACAGTCTTAAGCTGTCACCCTAGGTAGAGTGCCACAGTGTCGTCATAGCTCACAGCAACCTCCAGCTCTTGGGCTCAAGCGATCCTCTTGCCTCAGTTTTTCTATTTTTAGTAGAGATGGGATCTTGCTTTTGTTCAGGCTGACCTTGAACTCCTGAGCTGAAGCAATCCACCCACCTCAGCTCCCAGAGAGTGCTAGGATTACAGGCGTGAGCCACCATGTCTGGCCTTAAGTTTACTTTTTTAATTTAATTTTTAATTTAAAATTAAATACAATTTAAAATTCAGTTCCTTGGTCACATTGACCATAACCTCAGTGCTTAGAGGCCCCATGTGCCTGTGACAGTTCTGTCAGCTCAGATGAACACTCCCTTCATCACCGAAGGTTCTGTTGCACAGAACTATTCCAAAAATTCAGTCATACAGATTTTCAAATAACTAAAAGATGGGCCATTCTCAGCCATTACTGGCCTCGCGTTAGATCTTTCCGCATTCTCCTAATAAGAGGAAGGACTGGCTCGGCGCCTGTGGCTTAACAGGCTGAGGCACCAGCCACGTACACCTGAGCTGGCGGGTTTGAATCCAGCCCGGACCTGCTAAAAACAACATTGACGGCTGCAACCAAAAAATGGCCGGGCGTTGTGGCAGGTGCCTGTGGTCCCAGCTACTTGGGAGGTGGAGGCAGGAGACTCGCTTGAGCCCAGGAGTTGGAGGTTGCTGTGAGCTGTGATGCCACAGCACTCTATTCAGGGGTGACAGCTTGAGGCTCTGTCTCAAAAAAAAAAAAAGGCCTGAGCCAGGACTCAGGGAGATGTAAATTTTCAGTTTGTCTGTGCTGTTGTGTAACTTGGGTTCAGTCGTTTAACCTCTCTGGCCTACAGAGGTTGGATTTGGGGATACTTGGAGGAAGTGTCCTGCTG